>PITA01009897.1:0-74903 GCA_004023965.1 Spilogale gracilis
GCAACCCTGTGTCTTTTTATTGGAGCATTTAGGCCATTCACATTGAGGGTGATTATTGATAGATATGTTTGTATTGACATCATGTTGCCTATGGAGTTCATGTTTCTATAAGTTACCTCTGTATATTTCTGTTTTGTGTCACTCTTGGGTTCGTTTCTCCTCTAAAGAACCCCTCTTAGTATTTCTTGTAGTGCTGGCTAGGGGGTTGCATAATCTTTTAGACCTTGGCCATCTTGGAAGCTCTTTATTTCTCCTTCCATTTTGAAAGTCAACCTTGCTGGATACATTATCCTTGGTGCATATTTTTGTCATGTAACTTCCTGAATATGTCTTGCCAGCCCTTTCTGGCTTGCCAGGTTTCTGTGGAGAGGTCTGACGTTATTCTGATGGTCCTCCCTCTATAGTTAAGGGATCACTTTCTCCTAGCTTCCCTTAAGACATATTCTTTGGTTTATGGTTCAAGAATTTTACTATTTTGTGCCTGGAAGTTTTTCTGGCCTCATTGATCTTGGGGGGTGTCCTCTCTACTTCTAGGACATGAACATTTGTTTCATTCCTCAGATTTAGGAAATTTTTATCCATGATTTGTTCAACAATATTTTCTAGGTTTCTCTCTCTCTCAATTCCTTCAGGGATTCCAATAATTCTGATATTCGAGAGTTTCATGGCATCATTCATTTCCCTTATTCTGTTTTCTTGAGATTTTAGCTGTTTGCTCCAAGACTTCTCTTGCTCCTCCTTCTTATTCCGTGTATCTTCTAAATCACTGATATGATCTTCAGCTTCACTTACTCTGGGTGTTAGCATATTTAAATTAGATTGCATCTCATCTAAAGCCTTTCTAACCTCAGCTTTCACTTCTGTTACTATGGCTTCCACTTTGAGACTAATGTTCTTTTCTAAATTGACTATTGCTTGGTCTATTGCTGCCCTGAATTCCATATCTGTCATATTGTTTATGTTCATTTCCAGTAATTCTGTGACCGAGGTTGCAGTCTCAGGGTTCTTCTTCTGTTGGGTCTTCCTTCTCCGAGTCATTGTGGCGAGGAGCGGTTGAGGGGGTGTATGGCTAGATATATCAGCCACTATCTAGGTGGATTGGTCGTTGGAAGGTTTTGGAGCAACCAGAGTTCACCACCGAAAAGGGAGGAGAAAGAAAAAAAGAAAACAGAAGAGAGGAAGCAAGAAAAGACACCCCTGCCAGAGCGGGGCCCAGTGATAGGATTTATATGGTACAAAGGTGTTACAGGGTAAAGAAAAAGGTTATCAAGGGTAAATGAAGAGATCAAAAAGCAAAGCCCAACCTATATGACCCCCAAGACCAGTATTTATATAATATAGAAGCAAAGACAATTACACTGACACACTGACAATCTAGAGTGGGAAGGTGAGGGAAGACACTCCTTGTGGGCAAGGAATGCGTTTCAGATGCTCCCAAGTTTGTCTTGTTGTTATTGTTGGAGGAGCCCACTTTCAAAAGATATAGGGGTATTAGAACTGGTTGTATATAGGGGTAGTATTGAATAGGGATGTGGGATTGACTTGAAGCTTGTATCTATATGTACACATAAAAGAGAGAATAAAGGAAAGAGGAAAGAAGAAAGGGAAAAACAGAGAGAGCGAACAGGGAAACAAGAGGCAACAATAAAAGCAGAAAATACAGGGGTGTGTTTGAAAAAATTTCTGGGTAAAAAAGAGAAAAAAACAAAAAAAATAAAAAAGAATAAAAAAAAATGTTATGGGGTGTTGTATTGGGTATCACGTTGTGATAAGAAGGGGGCTAAACATTGAAAGAAGAAAAACCATGAGAATGTATTTTTAAGCTTAAAGTGGAAGCTTTAAAAGTAAAAAGAGAAAAAAGTTTAAAAAAGTAAATGAGGTGGAAAACTGTATCAATGAGTTGTAGGGCTTTTGGTACTTGTAGTCAGTGCCAGGAGTTTAATAAATTGCCTTTCCCCCGATTTGGGGTTTTGCATTGGAATGTTGTCCTCCTGAGCTAATGGCTTGCTCTCTGGGGGCGGGGCGTGCCATTCCCTTTCAGTCCTTCTACCTAGGCTGATTCTCTTGGCCCCCTTGCTAGAGGCTGGTCTCCATGGTAACCAGGTTATCATGTTACAATTCTCTGGTCGTGGAGCATTGTTAAAATTTTAAATTTAAATTCAATTTAAATAACAGATAATGTATCATTTTTTTTTCCAAGGTAGAGTTCTTATGAAATACATACTAGAGATTGGTAACTGGGCTATGGGGATTAAGGAGGGCACAGGATGTGATGAGCATCATGTGATATACAAAACTAATCAATCATGGAACCCTACATCAAAAACTAGTGATGCTGGGTTGCCTGGGTATTTCAGTCATTGGGCATCTGCCTTCGGCTCAGGTCATTATCCCAGAGTCCTGAGATCAAGACTCGCATTGGACTCCCTACTCAGCAAGAGGCCCACTTCTCCCTCTCTCTTGACCCCTGTTTGTCTCACCTTTGTATCTGTCTTTCTCTCTGTCAAATAAATATATAAAATCTTTAAAAAAAAAACCTAGTATGTTGGCTAATTGAATGTAATAATAAAAAAGTAAAAAATTTAAAAAAGGAGACTTTCTTTAAGGTCATAATGGGGATTGCATATATTACAGATTTCAAATTCAAATTGGAATTGATACTTAAATTTGTTTGATTCAAACATTTATTTAAATTCTAGTTAGTTAACGTAATGGGTAATATCGGTTTCAGGAGTAGAATTTAGTGATTCATCTCTTACATATAACACCTAGTGCCATCACAAGTGCCCTCCTTAATTCCCATGACCTATTTATCCCAATCTCAACCTGCTTCTCTCCATCACCCCTCAGTTTGTTAATTATAGTTAAGAGTCTCTTAAGGTTTGCTTCCATCTATCTCTTTTTTCCCTTTTCCCTATATTCATCTATTTTGTTTCTTAACTTTAAACACATATATAAACTCTATTAGTATACATGATTCCTCCTCATTTTAGATATTAATTTCCTCCTCGCAAATTAGTTCTTTATATTTCATGTACAGACTTATATTATTATCATACATGTGTCTTCTAATTTCTTTAGGAAATTTAAATCAAGTTTATAAATCTATATTACAACATAATTTTATTTCAACCTGAAGATGTCATTTTGACATTTCCTGTAATACAGGTCTAATACTAATAAGTTTTCACTGCCTTTATGTACAAGAAAATGTCTTAGTTTCTTTCTTTTTGGAAGGATAGTTTTCCAGTTACAATATTTCACTTAACAGTTTTTATTCTGTCATCACTTTGGATATATTTTTCACTGTGTGTTCAATAGCTGCCAGCTCCCACAGAGATTTAGCTCTCTCAGTATATGTGACAATGCTCTAAACCACATGTAAAGGACAATGCAAGGCACCAGAGGGTTATTTTCATTGAATGTAAAAAGGTACAAAGACAAGGCAAAATTATTCTGAATGAAAAGAGAACCAAGGACCTGCCTCTTCCCTTGAAAAGACATATGTGACTTAAAGACAGAAGTCAAGATGTGAAAAATATATAAAACTGATTTCATGAGTACTATAGTTAATGGTGATTAGAGTTAATTATATTTTACTTTATATACAAAAGCAGCTACAATAAAATATCTTAAAAGCTCTTTTCAAAGGAAACATGTAACTATAGGGAGAGATGTTAACCAGAATTGTGGTGATTATTTCACAACATATACATATATCATTCTTTTGCACACCGTAAAGTAATAGAATGTTATCTGCCAATTATATCTCAATTTTTAAAAATAAATGAATAAACTAGAATTGAGATAAAGTAAAGTCTATGCCACCAAAACTGATTGTTTTTACACATGAACTTGTAGTTGAACCAGGAAAAGTAGAAGTCAAAGGAAAGGACTCTGGTTGTGAGAATCAGAGAAGACTTCACAGAGAACCAATTTTATTGATTTAAGAAAGGGAGTTTTCCTGTTAGGGAGGATAGGGGCTGGTTGCAGAGCATGTATAACCAGACATTCTGATCCAGAAACTGTAAATAATCTTCCTTCATCTTAAATGAATTAAGTCATTCCTTCAAATGCATGAAAACTCCTTCACTGACTGTTTAATTTTTCTCCCAGCTAATCTATGTAATATCCACTCCTCAAGACTCAGTGCAAAATGCGACTGTCTCTATGTCTTTTTTTAAAGATTTTACTTATTTATTTGACAGAGAGCTAGATAGAACACAATAGGCAGAACGGCAGACAGAGGGAGAGGGAGAAGCAGGCTCTACACTGAGCAGGGAGCCCAAAGTGACAATCGATCCCAGGACCAAAGCTGAAGGCAGCCACTTAATTGACTGAGCCACCCAGCCGCCCCTGTCTCTATGTCTTGTTCTGGTCAGTCCACAGACCCAGACCACTGTATGCTTCATATGGCTGTCATTTAATGTAGATTGTTGTAGTATCCAATCCTCTTTATTAGCTTCTTGTCATATCATTTTACTTGATTTGCTTTGCATGCTTTAATCTCCCTAATGCACTGAAACCTCAGATTTTTAGTGATTTGTATAGGAAAGTAAGAAAATACAGAGTAGCTCATTTACTATACAAATCATATTTTCAAAACAAAAGTAAAGATAAATTACAAGTGTAATTTAAGCAACAAATTACACAGGCATTGCAGTGAAATACATAGGTGGTGAGGCTCACCTTGGATTCATCCCAAGAACTTAAAAATGCACTTATATTTCCTTAAAGTGAAAATAAATGCAGTTACTCAACTTTACTTCATTTGTCTTTACAAGATCATCCCCCCAATACCCTTCTTTAGGAAACATATTGAGAGTTCACTGTCAAAGTAGAGAAATATTGTCCAGTAACATGCTAACATCTACACTGTCAACTGGCTACCTGTATTACAAGCTCCCAAATGTACTTCAAATCTGAGAGAAAACTCAATAGCAGGTTTTAAAAGAAAATTATTTGAATTCAATTTGTTTAACATATGCTGTATTATTAGTTTCAGAGATAGCATTTAATGATTAAACTGTTGCATATAATGCCCATGATCATTCCACCAAGTGCCTGGACTTAACGTCCATCACCCAGGTACCTGACCCCCCAACCAATTGCCCTCCAGTGCCGTGAGCCACCTGCATGGTAAATTAGGCAATTTCCCTCTGCAAGGCATGTCACACTGACCCTCCCACAAAGTGTGAGGAGTTTGTTTGTTTGTTTGTTTTAATTTTATTTATTTATTTGACAGAGAGAAACACAGCCAGAGAAGGAACACAAGCAGAGGGACTGAGAGGGGGAGAAGCAGGCTTCCCGCCGAGCAGAAAGCCCGATGTGGGGCTCGATCCCGGGTCTCCAGGATCATGACCTGAGCTGAAGGCAGTCGCTTAACCAACTGAGCCACCCAGGCGCCCCATAAAGTGTGAGGAGTTTTTATGGTGTTGACGGGGACCAGCCTCAGCAGAGATGTGGGTCCCAAACCACGGGATGTCTGGCAGGCAAAATAATGACATGGACACAGAGATCTGATGCAAGCTGACAGACCCAAGGTCAGTCAGGAGAGACCTATGAAGCAGGCTCAGGATCACGCTCTGGCTCTCTAACTCTGGCTCTCTAGCTCTGGCTCTCTGGCTCTGGCTCTGGCCCTCTTGCTCTGCTTCTGTCTCTGCTTCTGTCTCTGTTGCACTCTCTGCTTCTGTCTCTCTTGCTCTCTCTGCTTTTCTGTTTCTAGCTTTGCAGGCTCTCTGGCCCTTTCTCTGCCTTTTCCTCTGCCTTTTTCTCTGCCTTTGTCTCTCTTGACTGTCAAGGGTTCTAGTCCTTTATTATTCCAAAGTAAGGAAGTTGGCAGATGCAGTTAGGTTAAGGTTAAACAAAGTGATTCACAGTAGGCAGAGTCAAGCCTTTCTAAGAAATCCCCCTTTACCATTAAAAGGGAAGTTTGTGAATAGACTCAGTTTGATAGTTGAGCAGAAAGAACAAAAGGCAAGTAAAGATGGTGTTGATGACCGTGACATTAGCATAACTCCAGATTCTTGGCAGGGAAAGCCCCAAGGGACTTTCATTCACATTCACAGGTACCTCCACCAAAGTTTCCAGTGGCTTGGGCATAGTGGGAGGGGCAGATCACACACCATCCCTGACAGCATGGGGCAGTAGTTTCTCCCCTCTGCTTGTTTGCCATTTTTTTGTACGGAATGCTTGACATTTAAAAACCATGTCTGGTATATAGCAAAATGCTTTTGTTTCTACTTACCGTCATTAAAAATAGCTTAATCTTAAATATCCTGCAGCTCTGTGGAAGAGATTGTCAAGGCTCTTAAATGGTTAAATAAAGGGCTTAATATAAGAAATAAAATTATACTAACAAGGACATTGCCTCACACACAAAGGATCCATAAATAAGAGTTCTGTACCCAGTCGTGAAAAACAGGCTTGAGCAAGTGCTTTTACCTTTGCAAAATAAGTTATCTTTCTCCTTGATGCCAGACAGATTAACTTTTGGTCACTGTATTAATAATGTAGCTAAGACTTTGTACAGAACTCATCTAAGTCTTTCAATCGCCTTCTTGTTTGTAAGACCTGCTTCAAAAACACCATATCATTAGTCTACCCTTTATCGTCTAGGCACCAAATGTAAGAAACTAAAAAATCTTACTGAAAAACAGGTCCTTTGTTTAGTTTAAGGAGTTAATTCTGAATTGTAGATAGGTGCACCTGCAAAAACATGTTTCACTGATTAAAGCACTATGTTTCTCTAACAAAGACACTGTGTAATCAAAAATCACTCTCTGTAAAAAGAATTCTTCATGATAATCTTTAACTTGTTGCCTATAAATAAAGACACTGAGATCCAGGAAGGCAGAGATGCCTGGCAGGTGATCAGAATCCTCAGGGCTCTCTCATTTCGTATCACTGACGCCGTCCCCACCTTCTGGACGCCTTGACTGTTTCTGGGATTGACTCCTAGCACTCTAGCAACACTCAGTTTGTTCCCCACAGTTAAGAGTCTCTTATGGTTTAGCTCTATGTTTTCCTCTTATCTCATTTTTTCCTTCCCTTACTCTGTTGGTTTTGTTTCTTAAGTTCCAAATTAAGTGAGTCCTTATGGCATTTTCTTCTGCTGACTGAGTTATTTCACTTAGTGTAGTCCTCTAGTTCCATTCACGTGGTTGCAAATTACTTGATGACATTCTTCCAGATAGTTGAGTACTATTCGGCTGTGTATATACAAATGGTGAAGAGACAAGAAAGCTCAACGTCACTCGGCATCAGGGAAATACAAACCAAAACCACAATCAGATACCACCTCACACTGGTCAAACTGGTTAAACAGAAAACATTTTGCTGAAACAGTTGGTGTAGGGCATAAGCAATGAATCTTGGAACACTGAAAAAATAAAATAAAATAAAATTTTTCAGTTAGAAGCCATGATCATAGAAAAATGTAAAACCAACACACACAAAACCTGTATCAGATACTCTACTCAGGAAGAATTATATGGGACAAAGAGAAAAGGAAAGGGAAGCGGAAGGCATCTGCATAGAGGAGACATTTAAAGCCATCAAAGTAAGTGGTGTACTTAGTTCCATCTCCTTTCCACATGTTTATGTGCAAGACTTTAGAGCCTTATGGTGTGTTTCTGTGATAACAGTACACCTCAGGATACCCCTTGGCATACCTGTTCCTTGAAGGTATGAAATTTGAGAGGGACCCAGTGGGTGGATGAAAACCCTCCCTGTACCTCTTTGAGCATAGAGAGCATTCCTGGGTACTTCAGTTATTAGCTTGTTACCACAGTCCTGTCCACTGGTGCTTATCATGAAAACATCTCAGTCTCAGTGAGCTAACCTTGATAATATTCTCAGCAGAGAAAGAGTGAAGGGCATTTCTGGCTTTACCAGGCCCCTTAAAGAATTACTATTAATAAGATTCTAAATCAAAGAAGGCTGGATTGAAACACAAATAGAATGAATTTATATCACCTTATAATCCTTTTTTCTATATAATTATTATCATAAGATGTTTATTGAGTACATTTGACTTACATTTGTGAAAACAGAAACACTAATTTCTTAGGCTAGGTGTAAATGAGAGAAGTGCTGTATCAATAAAATGTGTGACCAGGCTGGAGAACCTCATCCTGTCTTATTTAATTGAAATATATCGGTTCCCAGTGCTGAAAAAAACATATGTTTATATGCAAATATAATCTATTTTAGTGATAGTTTTTTAAATATATATGGGAATATAAGCATCTGTACACTTTTTAAAAATATATTTTCTTTATTTATTTGACAGAGAGAAACATAGCTAGAGAGGGAACACAAGCAGGGGAAGTGAGAGAGGGAGAAGTAGGCTTCCTGCTGAGCAGGGAGCTCAATCCTGGGGCTCAATCCTGGAACTCCAGGATCATGACCTGAGCTGAAGACAGATACTTAACTATTGAGCCACCCAGGCACCCCATCTGTACACTCTTGAAATATATTTTTAGAAGGCTGAGGGGAGAGCCATAGGGAGAGAGAATCTTATGTAGGTTCTACACCTGATTTGGTGTCAACCTTTGGTGCTCCATCTCACAACACCTGAGCTGAAATCAAGAGTCATATGCTTAAGGAACTGAGCCACCCAGGAGCCCCAATCACAGGTACACTTATGAAAAATATTGCAATCTCTGTTGAACTAAATTGCTTTTATGTGTATGGCCATAGATCACAATGTAGTAGCCACATTGGTGAGTATCATAAGGTTACTAGTGGTACTTTAGGAATAATGGGCTTTAGAAATCTGATGAACTCTTTAGAACTCTTACTAGGCATAAAATTTTATAATTCAACTGAATCTGACAAGGTCCAAGCAGCAAAATTTATATTTTCCAGACAACTGAGGATGGTTATTGTTAGGATAGGAACAACTGGTGTCATGAGAGCAGAGAAGAACCCTTTACTGAAGGTCATCAAAACATAACAGTCACCACAGTTCTATAACGTGTCTGCCTACTGTGGATGGAAATAAACTCTCACAAAAACTTAGCTTTGATGGGATTGGTTCTAATTCAAGATTTCTCCACTTTCAAATATGCTAAATTTATTTGTTTCTTTATGATTCAGTATTTTGCATTTTATGTGTGTGTGTTATATTTATGGCTATATATATTAATTTTGCAAGAGAATTAGGTTACATTGCTTTATTAATCACTAGCAGAATTGCTAATTGTTACAGATTTTTTAAGAAATCCTACTGTATTCAAGCATATAAACTGAGAACCATTTGGAACAACTAAATGTAATGTGAATTCCATTCGACACTAAAATTAGATCATTTGTAACCACTTATTTTTTTAAGATTTTGTTGTATTCCCAGTTAGTTAATGTACAGCATAATAGTTTTTTTTCAAGTATACAATATAGTGATTCAACACTTGTATGCAAAACTTGGCTCTCATTACAATTGCACTCCTTAATCCCCATCCCCTTTTTAATCTTTTTTTTTTTTTAAGATTTTATTTATTTGACAGAGAGAAACACAGCCAGAGAGGGAACACAAGCAGGGGGAGTGAGAGAGGGAGAAGCAGGCTTCCTGTCGAGCAGGGAGCCCGATGTGGGACTTGATTTGCGGTCTCTGGGATCATGACCTGAGCCGAAGGCAGTCACTTAACCAACTGAGCGACCCAGGCGCCCCCCCATCCCCTTTTTAAACCATATCACACACCCTGCCCTCTGATGACCATCAGGTTGTTCTTTAGAGTTAAGGGTCTGACTGTTGGTATGACACTCTCCATTTTTCCCCTTTGATCCTATGTTTCAAGGTTTTTTGTACTGTTCCACTGATATATATTTCTATTTTTATGACATACCACATTATGTTGATTACTACACATTTGTAATATAACTTTAAGACAGGAATAGTGCTATCTCCCACATTTTTTTCAACATTGCTTTCACTTATCAGGGATATTATTTTGTACCAGACAATTTTTAGGATTCCTTGTTCTAGCTCTGTGAAAAGAACTATTGGTATTTTTGATAGGTAGTGTATCAAATATGTGGATTATTTGTGTAGGACAGACATTTTTACAATTTTTTTTTCTTCCAACCCGTGAATATGAAGTGTCTTTCCATTTCTTCCTGTCAACTTCAATATCTTTTATCCCTTTTAGCCTTGTTTGGTTTTCAGAGTACAACTATTTCACTTCATTGGTAAGTTTTATTTTTAGGTATTTCATGATTTGGGGTATAATTGCAAATAACATTGTTTTCTTATATTTTCTTTCTGATGCTTCATTAGTAGTATATAGAAATAAAACACATCTCTGCACATTGATATTGTATCTTGTGACTTTACTGAATCTATTGATCAGTTCTAATAATTTTTTGGTGGGATATTCAGGGTTTTCTGTATAGAGTATCATGTCATTCAGATATAGTAAAAATTATTATTTCTTCCTTTCTAATTTGGATGCTTCCTTTTTTTTCCCATTGTCCCAATATTAATTGTTTATGCCCCACGTCCAGTGCTCCATGCAATATGTGCCCTCAATATCCACCATCAGGATCACCCATCCCACATCCTCTCCACACCAAGACCATCACTTTGTTTCTGAGTCCAAAGTCTCTCATGTTTCGTCTCCCTCCCAAATTTACCCCACTTCCCATTTCCTTTTCTTCTCCTACTGTCCTCCATATTACTCTTATGTTCCATAAGTAAGTGAAACTATATGATACTTGACCTTGTCTGCTTGGCTTATTTCACTCATCATAATCTCCTCCAATCCAGTCCATGTTGCTACAAAAGTTGGGTATTCATCCTTTCTGATGGAGGTTTAATATTCCTTTGTACATATGTACCATATCTTTTTTATCCATTCATCTGTTGAAGGGCACCTTAGCTCTTTCCACAGTTTGGTGCTTGTGGTCATTGCTGCAATGAACATTGGAGTATATACAGCCTTTCTTTTCACTGCATCTGTATCTTTGGTATAAAAACCCAATGGTGCAATTGCAGGATCATAAGGTGGCTCTATTTTTAATTTTTTTTTTAAGGAATCTCCACACTTTTCCAAAGCAACTGCACCAAATTGCATTCCCACCAAGAGTGAAAAAGGGTACCCATTTCTTCACATCCTCTGCAACACTTGTCTCCTTTCCTGTTAATTTTGGCCATTCTGACTGGTGTAGGGTGGTATCTCATGTGGTTTTGATTTGAATTTCCCTGATAGCTAGTGATGATGAGCAGTTTTTCCTTTGTCTGTTAGCCATTTGTATGGCTTCTATGGAAAAGTGCCTGTTCATGTCTCTTGCCCATTTTTTGATGTAATTATCATTATTTTGGATGTTTAGATTGAGGAATTCTTTATAGATCTTGTATATCAGCCCTTTGTCTGTAGTGTCATTTGCAAATATCCTCTCCCCTTCAAAGAAGAAATCATACCTAGTCTCCTGAAGCTGTTTCAAGAAATAGAAACAGAAGGAAAACTTCCAGACTCTTTCTATGAAGCCAGTATTACTTTATTCCCCAAACAAGACAAAGATCCAATCAAAAAGGATAATTTCAGACCAAAGTCCCTGATGAATATGGATGTCAATATTCTTAACAACATCCTAGCTAATAGGATCCAACAGTACATTAAAAAGTTTAGGCAACATAACCAGGTGGGTTTATCCCTGGGATGCAAGTGTGGTTCAACATTTGCAAATCAATAAGGAGAAGAGAGAAGGACAGCATGGTCCTCTCAGTTGGTACAGAAAAAGCATTTGACAAAATACAACCTCCATTCCTGATTAAAACTCTTCAAAGTATAGGGATAGAGGAAACATTCCTCAACCTCATAAAATCTATCTATGAACCACCCATGGCAAATATCATTCTCAATGGGGAAAAACTGACAGCCTTACCATTGAGATCAGGAACAAGACAAGGATGTCCACTCTCACCACTATTGTTCAACATAGTGTTAGAAGTCCTAGTGATAACAATTAGACAATGAAAAAAATAAAGGGTATTCAAACTGGCAAAGAAGTCAAACTCTCTCTCTTCATAGATGACATGATACTGTATATGGAAAACCCTAAAGACTACCCCCAAACTATTAGAATTTATACAACAATTTGGGAAGGTGGGAAGATACAAAATCAATGCACAGAAATCCGTTGTGTTCTTATACACTAACAATGAAAATATAGAAAGGGAAATCAGAGAATTGATTCCACTTACTATCACACCAAAAACCATAAGATACCTAGGAATAAACCTGACTAAAGAAGTTAAGGATCTGTACTCAAGGAACTACAGAACACCCAAGAAAGAAATTAAAGAAGACACATAAATGATGGAAGAGCATTCCAGGCTCATGGATTTTTTTTAAATTTATTTTTGTGTTCTAATTGTGGGAAAGCCATAGGGAAGTCAAGTCCAGGACCCCAGACTTGCCATAAGCCCTCTGATCAAACCCCCTCCAACCAAACTTGGCACTAGGGTGGCATGTCATCTGGAGAGTGGGGTGACTAGGAGCCTTAGGAATCACCAGTACCATGGGTCATGTGCTCCCCCTCCCATGCAACAGAGAACAAGACACCTGAATCCTCAGAAAATGAAGCTTCTTGGGAGTCTTAAGAATATTAAACATCTAAATGAACTCTGTACTGCCAAATGAGGACCACTGACACCAGGCTGAAGGAGAATCCTCTGAACAGTAGCCTTCTAATCCAGCAGAGCACAATGTAGTCAAGTTCTCAGAACATCATGCTTGTAAGTACCTCTAGGCCATGAGCATTCCAACCTAGCTTGATACTGACCAATGAGACCCCTGGACACTAGACTGAGTGGGGTTCCTCTAACTGGGAGCTTTTGAGCCCAGAAGAGCACAGAGTGATTGAGTCCTTATAACACTAGACCAAGCAAGAACATTCATCGAACAGCCAGATACACACTTGGCAATAGAGTTCCCTGGGCATTTGAGTGGCAGAGATCAGGAGCCCTTCTTTCCAGCAGAATATGAGACCATGGTGTCCCTTAGAATGCTAGACCAACCAGGAGTGCTCAAGCCACAAACTACCAATGGAGCTCAGCACCAGCCAAAGGAATACCTTGGACACCAGACTAACCAAGAGCTCTCAGATCATGATGCCACCAACCCAGTTGAGCCCTGGGCACAAAAATCCCCTGGACCCCAGTCTGACATGGAGATCTCAGAAGACATTTTTTCCAACCCAGGAGAGCACAGGGTCCACAGAACACCAGGAGCCTCCAGGAAGCCTCCAACAGAATTTGGCACTGGGCAAATGAATGACCTAGACTGTAGTCTGAGCAGGAGCCCTCAGAGGATGAGCTATGCATCCCAGGAGAGCATAAGGCAACCAGGTTTTCAGAACACCAGGATTTCAAGGAGCCCTCTGGCCAAAACCCCTCCAACAAGGCTTGGACTTGGACAAATATATTATCTGGAGAGTGGACCCAGTAGGAGCCTCAAAACCACAAGACCTTTGTACCAAGGAAACTGTTAACCTGGACACTAGAAAAAGAGGGAAAATCTTCTAATACAGTAGAGAACATGACAACAAATTAACCACAACACCAGGCCCACTGGATGCTCTGAGACCATGACACCTCAAACCCAGCTGCTCACTGGGCAAAGAGGTCCCCTGGGCACTGGGCTAAATGGGAGCCCTCCCCCTAAGAGCTCTTTATCTGCTAAAAATAGAGGGAAAACAAATCCACACAATATTGGGCCAACAAGGAAGCTTGAGACACTTCAACTCAGCATGGCAATGGGCAAATGACTCTCTTGGACACCAGGATGACTAGACTTCCTCTTAATGGGGCCCATCAACTGAGCAAACAACTGGCGATTGAGTCCCTAGTACACCAGACCCACTAGGAGATCTGGGACCTGACAATCTCTGTCTCAGTTTGGCACTAAGTTGAGTCTCTCAGACACTAGGTTGACCAAGAGATCTCTGAACAAAAAAAAACCTCCAACTGAGTAGAGGACAGGACAATTGGATTCTCAGAACACAGGCTGACTGGGAGCCCTCTGGCCCTAACTCCTCCAACCCAGCTCTGCACTGGGCCAACCAGCCCTTAGAACACTGTGCTGACTGCAGTCTCTTTAACTAAGTTGACACAAGGATAATTGAGTTTCCAGAGCTCTGGAATGGAATTCACCCTATGGTCCTTGTAGATTGTCACTTGAGTAGTTTTCCTATTTGGGGGAGTTCTTCTTAGGAGAGAATTCTATCATGTCAAAAAGAAGAATCAATCAAAAACTTGAAGAATTTGAAAGAGAACTCCTAGCAGAAGATGAGGTGAGGGGGTTGGGGGGAATTGTAGCAGAGATCCAAGGTCCTGAGGACAGAGTAGTCATTGGCTTGAGAGAGCTGCTGCAGCCTGGAAGGAGATGTGGAGACCTTAGTAAAACAGGACGAATAGTAGGGTGAGAGGCAGGTTCAGGTCTGGAAGGTGGAGGGATTATTTGGGTACATGAAGGACTTGTGGGAAGCTTTTGCCTTTGAGGCAACATCGTCCATGGTGTGGTTTCCATGCATCCACATATTCAAGATGGCAGAAAAGAGGAGTTGGGAAAAGTGTAGCATGAGTTTTAATATTTATAAGGGGACAAAATAAATAATTTAAAAGTATCATTTTAGAATAAGCAATTTATAAGAAATAACCACTGGGTTATTGTGATGTACAGCCTGGCTTATAGTCACTACTCTGCCTTATAAATCATCACATTCTCCTGTTGGTAGGCAGGGGGCTCCACAGGTCTGAGAAAGTGTTGTAAATTTTGCAGAGCTGACCCTGAAAACCACCTTTCTGTTCCCATCAACATTTCTTTCAGACATCTGGATTTCTAATTTAAATATTTTATTTATTTATTTGACAGAGAGAGAGATCACAAGTAGGCAGAGAGGTAGGCAGAGAGAGAAAAGAGGAAGCAGGCTCCTTGCTGAGCAGAGCCCGATGCGGGCCTCAGTCCCAGAACCCTGAGATCATGACCTGAGCTGAAGGCAGAGACTTTAACCCAGTGAACCCCCCAGGTGCCTTCAGACATCTGGAGTTATAGAAACCACAGTTAGATACTGAGGTGGGCCCCGTTCTGATTGGAAGGTAACAAGGAGTTGTATGTCCATACATAGCTATTTTTGCAAAAATGATTTTTGTCCCAAGCCCTACTACTCATGATGTGCCAAATTTGAGTTTGGACCCTGACATGAATGTTAAAAATCCTGGCCACAACAGCAAGCATTTCCTGACTACATGTCGTTGTATGATGCTGGCCTTTGGAGACTAAATGTGAAAGAAAATGAGGAAACCAGTGTGGATGGAGGCCTAAGGCATGATCCTATTCCCTGACTCTGTGTGATTTCCTGTGAGGTGAGGGAGACAGGTACAGACTGGAGTGAGCAGCCTGAAATGTGGGCTCTCTGCTCTGAGCCACAGAAACTCTGAAAATTTGAAGGATACATCAATTCCTACTGGCTTTGGGGTTATGTGAACAGTGTAAAACAGAGGAGACAGGTAGGAACAGTGGGAACATGTGCATATGGAAAACTCAAGGATGTCTATGGATATTGAGGAAAGTGAATACCTCTAATAGGCACAGGTTAGATTTTGACATGCATTGGACAGACGAAAGGAGGAAAGTAAAGTTCCATGTTTGTCTCCTGCCTGGAGATTTTCCCTTTCAATTCAATGGATGATGGGGAAGTTCAATGACTCATGGATATCAATGAGATGAGTTCTGTTGTGGCTGTAGCTAAAATGGAAGAAAGCCTAAAGCCATGATCACTTCGGGCATCAACTGATGGGAGTCATGAAGGAGATGGCTCTTGGAAGAAAAGAAAATATGAAGGAGGAGGATAGAATTAGCATCTTTAAGATGGATGGTGTCTGAACTTACAGGAGGGCTGCCGCTTTCAGGAGCCAGTGGCAAGACTGGTGGAATGCAAGTCACTTGGATTTGAAGAAGTGGATCTCTTCTGTGATCCCAGATCTGCTAACCTCCAGTGGTCAAAACGTCAAGACCCCATTTACCCCACACATGTTTCTGGACACAAGCTCCTGGAGGTGCTGGGACTCCACTTTTGGGGTGTAAGGCAGAGTAATTCACCCCTTGGGGCCCATTCCTTCATCTGTAAAATGTGGGCAACTTTGGGTGGATAGTTGTGTGAGCAGGATGTAGGAGATGGCAGGATGGAGGAGGGGATCTACAAGATCAGGGGGCAGATCCTGTCCAGAGGAGTGAGGGAAGGGTGTGATCTATGTCTTTGCCCTGTCCTTTGCATCTCAAATTCAAAAAAATCAGTTCTGGGAGGACAGCAATCTTGATGCTGCCTCTATACTGTCCCACACATGCCCTTCTCTGCCCTTTCGGTACAGTGAATCACAACCCAGCACCTTCCCAGTCACAGACCAGTGCCAGACCCCTCCTACCACCTACACTGCTGCTTAGCACCCATGCATTAGGGATCTGGGAAAGCTTGGAGCTCCAGAGACCCAGGGTGGCACTGCTAGCTTTAGGGAATTGTTCTGAGGTGTGTTGACAGGTGAAGCACTAATGTAGGTAGGGAAGGATTTAGTTACATGTATAGATGCACAGGAAGTTTCAGGTGGTAGAAAAATGCCCCATCACAGAGGCAGTCTTGGCTCATTTTGTCCCAGGATAACACCCTACATCATTGCAGAATGGCATTACCACCAGAAAACTGACAGTGGTATGATGGACATGTCTAGTTCTATTAGTTTGGCATGTACATTAATATATTCAAAAGCAGAATCCAGATATGGAAATACTCCGTCAGCTCATAGATCTCCCTCATGCTACCCATGCCTGTGCCCACCATCCCTGTCCATGGCAATCACCCCTGTGTTTTACACTTTGGGAACTTTTGCATTTTGTTACATGAGGGAAATCCTCCAGCTGTGACCTGTGATGTTGGTTTTTTTGTTTGTTTTCTCTCAGGATAATACCCCATGATCCATCCAAGTTCTGCATGTCACAACTTTCTGACTTTTTATCACTGAGTCAGGCTCCCTAGTACAGAAATGCCACAATTTGTTCATCCAGTCACCTTTTGAGGGATATTTTCAGTGTTTACAAACTTAGGAGAGTACAAATAATCCCATATGAGCATTTGTGCACAGTGATTTTTAGGATCTTATATTTTCATTCTCTGAGATAATGGTCAAGGAGAATGAGTGATTGCTGGGTTGTAACATTTGTTTTGTGCTTGCAGAACCTATCAAACTGTCTTACCAGAGTGTTTCATTTATATTCCCCCTGCAATGTAGGAGAGCAAGCTCTTTCCAACATTTGATGCTTAAATATATATATATATATATATATATATTATATATTTGATATATATAAAAATATATATAAATAAATATAAATAAATATATATATTTGACAGAGAGAGACACAGCTAGAGAGGTAACATATGCAGGGAGCATGAGAGGGAGAAGCAGGCTTCCCACTGAGCAGGGAGTCCGATGCAGAGATCAATCCTGGGACTCTGGGATCATGAACTGAGCTGAAGGTGGATGCTTAATGACTGAGCCACCCACGCACCTCTTACTATGTTTTATATTAACCAACTGTCCTAAAAGTTGGGCTGTAGTGATTACTCAGTCATATTTTCATTTACATTCCCCTCATGGCTCCTAATGTAGTTTTTTCTTGTGCACCTTTGCCATCTGCATATTCTCTTTGGTGAAATGTTTGTTCAGGTCTTTTGATCCTTTTCAATTTGGAAAATGTTGTTTTGTTTTGTTTTGTTTTGTTTTTCTTTTTTTCCTGTTCAGTTTTGTGTTCTTTATATGTTATAGATAGAAGTTCTTTGTCAGGTATGTGGTTTTCAAACCTAGTCTATATTGTATCTTAACAGGATATATAAAACAAAATGTTTTAATTTTGAAAAAATCCAGTGTAACAGCTTATGAATCCTGCTTCAATGTCATGTGTAAAAATTCACCAAACTCTATGGCTAAACATATGTACAGACAACGTACATTGGCTAAACATCAGACAATGGCTAAACATCTGTAATATATTTTTTCAGAGTTCCGCATGAAGAATGTGAGGTCTATGGTGAGTCTTCTCATAAGCGTATTAACCCCATCATGAGAGTCTTAACCTTGTGACATAAACTATGTTCCTCCCAAGTTACCAGGTCCAATTTCAATTGGGTTAGAACTGAAAAATATGAATGGGGTGTGGATATATATTTAGTCCATAACATGTTTCTTTGGATTTCCTGGGGTTTCCACTGTTTGAGTTTTGTTCATTTTCTTAAATTTTAGGTTCATGTCTTTTGTCAAATTTGGGAGATCATCAGCCTTTTCTTTCTTTAAAATATGTTCTTTAATTTATAATTCCTTGAAATAGCTTTTTAATCCCTTTGTATATTCATCTCTCATTCTGGAATTCCTCTGACATGAATATTTGTATTGTTTTGCTTTGTAGCTTCACAAGTGCTAGAGTTTCCAACAGAAGCCTAGTTGTTGTTGTTTCCTCTTCTATTTTCTCTCCATTGTTCAAATGAGGTACTTTTTGTTCTTTTGTCCCTCAGTTTACTGACTTTCCTCTATCGTCTACATGGTCCTATTGCATATGTTTACTGTGTTGTAAAAATTTTGGTCATTTTTTTCCATTTGAATTGTTAATTAAGTTATTTTTTATATCATCCAGTCTTGAGACTTCCATTTGATTCAAGCACAATTGCAATTGCTTGTTCAAACATTTTTTATGATGGTTCTTTCAAATCCAATGGCAATTTGAATCCCAACATCTAGGTCATCATTGGTTTTGGGGATCTTTGGATTGTGTAGCATGTTCAAGATGACATTTTTCTGGACTTTGGCATGGTGACATGTTCTTAATTATCCATCGTGCATATTTGGGATGTTATTCCATGAGATTCTGCCATCTACATCAGTCTGGTGTGTCAACAGGTACAGAGTCTATAAGAGTGTGGCTAGTATGGGAAATCCTAGTTATGTGTCCAAGCCAGAAGGAACAAACTGGAACTTCACAAGAAACAGCTGCTAAGTTATAGGAGAACCTGACAGATCTTCATGTCTTTCATCCATGCAGGCAAAGATAAGGGCACATGGCAGCAAAAACATGTTGCTTCTAAATTTATTTCTTTTTTAAAAGATTTTATTTATTTGTTTTACAGAGATTGAGAACAATAAGTGGAATGACAAGCAGAGGAAGATGACAGAGAATGCTTCCTGCTGAACAAGGAACCAGGTTCCATCCTTGGACTCTGGAAACATGATCTGAGCTGAAGGCAACCACCCAACCAACTGAGCCATTCAGGTACCCATTGTTAAATTAATTTCTGAGGATAGATGGATGAGGACTTTGTAAAGACCAGAAGTCTAGCTGGGAGTGGGATGATTTTAGGAAAAGTGTGTTCTGTGTATTGCTGGCATTTGAGAAGTTTGGTTTATGCTAGTGGAAACATGGGCTTACTGTAATGGCTGACATTGATGTTGGGCTTGCTCAAAACTTAAGTCAAGGTGGCCCCTCCTACTAACCTTCTCATTGTAGATATCATCTGCTCAGGACTGGCAGAGGTAATTCAGACCACATAGAACAGGTGAGTCCTGAGCTGGTGTGCTGACTTGTGTGAAATGAGACATGCATTCCCCTCCCTACCCACTTTGGCAAATGTTTGCATGGGAATGACCTTTAACCTCATCCAAACCATTATGGTGGTATCAGAAAGGGAGAAGTGTTTGGTGGTCAGCATCTGGAAGCCCAAAAGGCCAGTCTCTCCCTATCTCTGCAACAGCCTGGGGTAGGTGTGGGCAGCCTCGCATCCACCCTGGGACTCCTAAGGGGAAGCATATCACTCACCATTGAACACAGGACCAGGGGTATCATGAAGGGCCATATACCCAGGATCATTTCCAGCCCTGGTCTGGCCTTCTCTGGGCTGTAAGCCCCAGGTGCTTTCTTCCTGACTGATAACTTATTGTTCTGTTTAGCTAAAGCCAGCCTCTCCTGTTGCACAGAACTGCTGGAGTAAGTTGACTCTTCATCACCACAATAAGACAGGATGAAGAGACTATCCCCCCAAATCACGCCCCCCCCAAAAAAAACCCACAAAAACATGGATCAAGGATTTCAAAACAACACTGTTTCTACCAGAACACCTCTCTCTACAGTACATCATGTCTGGTCCCACAGCTTTGGTAGTTCATTCAGGGTAAATTAAAACATGTTTCAGAAACCTTTGTTGCCAAATTAACCCTGAAACTTTTCTTCAAGGAATGGATTTCCTGAAATGGAAGTGATATCTGTAAACCACAATCTCTAAGTCAGGCATTTCAATTCCACATGAAAAAACTAAAGACAGGTTCATGTTGTTGTCAAGCTGTACCTCTCAATGTGGCAGCTATGGGAGGAACTGAGTACAAGGTGGGTAGGTAGAGGAGCTGTTCCAGGCACAGATGAAACTTTGCCCTAGATGGAATCACCTAAAACAGGGTTCTCAGATAGTCACAACACACAGTGAGCTTCAATGGAGCATGACTGTGCTTGTAGATGCCTCTTCAGACTTTTGCTTTCCACTGTGAAAATGAAGAAAACCCTGAGGGAAAACTCAAAACACAAATCCAGATATGATCTCCTTAATTCTGCTTCAGCAAATGGCACTCTCACCTACTCACTCATGTCCCAAACCAATGTGCCCTCCTGGATTTCCTCTCAGTACACATCCATATCCCTGGATTTGTTCCTCTATACCTGTGCAGATGTTCTTCCTTGAGGACTGAGTGAAAGTTAAGCAGTCCCCTATACCCCATCCTGATCCTAAATTCAAGGACACATGCTCCTCATTTGACACCACCCTCTAGAGCTCCCCAGGGTTGCATGTCACCCCCTTTCATTAGCTATCTTCCCTGGAGTGATGCTCCCCATCTCCATGTTCCTTGGCAGTTAAGGTTGCTACAGGAACTCCCTCAGAGAACATCTACTATTACTATTCCACCACCCAGTCACCTCCTGTATTTGCTCATCCCTTGAGCAAATACACTGGTTCTTGGAGTCTGAAATTGCTTCATCTCACAGCATTCTTTCCCCCAGTATGCTACCTCCATGATCCTAGGGACTGAAACTCACAATCTAGTCAGTATCCCGTAGACATTCTCCACTGATGAATGCATTGCTCTTGAGAGAAGCCACATCGAAAACAATACAACTCATTCTAGTTCTATCCAATATAAAATAATATTTGAACATTAGCTATTACCCAAGAGTCCCACACAGAACAACAAATCTTTACTAAGTGTCTGTACCTTAAAACATTTTCCTGTTGAGGAGAGAATATTCCATCGGACTCAGAGTGGGCCTGCTTTGTTGATGAGTAACCCATGCACTGAAGCCAAATACAGAAGATATCTGGAACAGATAGAGCCTTGTGACAGCAGGATCATGGTTGGGCATTGGAGACTAAAGCCACAGTTCTGAGAGACCCATGACAACACAAGGTAGGCACTTTTCAGACCCTGGATACTTCACACAGAAATGAAGTATGCAGTGCACTTACCTACCTCTCAGCCCAGGGTCCTCAGGGTGTCCCCTGATGTCCTCATGTCTGTAATGCAGGTTCTGCAATCAAGCTCTGTCTTCTGCATTCTGGGCCACTGCAGGTTTCTGCAGAGGACTACTCTCCACCTCCAGCTCACATAGGCCACTGGTTCAGAGGCAGAAGTGCCTGCCAGAGAGGTCGCCCCAAGGGCATTCTGAGCCTTTGGATGACTAGTCTTGGGGATGTGTGAGTAACATGTGCCAGAGGCCCACAAGATCAAATGTAGACCATGCACAAAGTGCACAACATGGCCTCTGTCTTTTTTGGTAGGTGGGGTTGGAGATCTTTGGAGAAGCAGCAGGTGCGAGGACACTACAGACAGAGGATGAGGCTGGAGAAGTCTTTGTCTTTAGACAGGACTGCCTAGCAACTAGCATGTCCCCACAACCCAGGCTTAGTAGTTTTTTCTACACAATTCAGTAGACAGAACAAGAATTTGGGATAATGAGGGTGAGGCAGGTGGTTAATTAGCTTCTAACATTTTGTAATGAAAAGGTAGCAATTTAACTAGTTTAATGCCCATTTTACATAAGCTAAATTTTCCCTACTTGTCACTGTCTCTGATCCATGTTTCTTCAACCAAATGAACATTTAGGAAACTCCTTGGACATTTTATGACTTTTCAAGCTTCAGTAGGCTATTGTCTGGTGGCTGTTAACAAAAGTGAGTTAAGAGCTGTCTGGGCAGGACAGACAGCTCACATAGTGGGTGTTCCACTGCCCCCTCTGACTCCTGCTGAACCCTGTTTCCAGAAGCAAGGGATTTCACAGAACTAAGAGCCAAAGTCAAAGGTGCAAACCCACAGAGTCAGGTTGGTCCCTTGGCCCTCATCATTCTCCCACATACACATCCCCTAACAGAGCCATCCAAGACCCCATGGGGGATCCAGCACCATTAAAATCAGTAAGAAGAGAATAAGCTCCTAAATGAAAATCTCAGTCACTTTCTCTCAGCATGCTGAAAACCAAACAGATTACTTGGGATTATCATGCAGAGCAGGGGGGGAGCAAATGACCTGATGCTGAGACAGAAATAGCTGGATTTCATGACACTGGCATTTTTCTTTCTCATTTTCTATGTAATGCTTATGTTTTTGTGCATACAGCTTCCATTTACTTTTCCAAAACAACCAAGTTATTCATATAAGCAATATTGGTGGCTCAGCAATGCATCCTGATGTGTTGAACTGTCATCTTATGCTCAGGGCACAACCCTCCATGAAAGGATCCAAGACATCTGATTACCTCACTCACTAGTTTCCTAGTTTCCATGAACCCTCCAGGTGTCCTCTTATGGAACACAGTACAATAAGATCACACTCCATGTGTGTTCTCTAGGATCCAGGGAGAGCTCTGGTGACACTGACACAGATGGTGACCTTTTCAGGCTAAAGTTTAAGTTGTTCACGCACACAGACTAACAGAGAGGAGGAATAAATGCACCTCTTGTACACACAGCAAAGGGGTCAAAAGTCCCCCAGGCAGGTCTGAGATGCTGCATTCCCAATATCAGTCCTGAGGACACACAGATGTTCTCCACCAAATATGCCTGATGCATCAAATACCTTAAATTCCTGTGTTGTTGAACAACAAAAAGCATCATCACCTTGCCCTGAGACATGACAGCAGGAAAGAGGGAGGCTGTGGGTAGGGCCTTGCCTCACCAGGGAGGGACAGGCAAGGAGTGGGACATTAGCTCCCACTAACCTTAACTTACTTGACACCTCACTTACCTCACTTCCTCCCACAAGGGGATCTTCACATGATTCTCCAGGATACACCTGGACAGACAGAGCTAGGTTATGGACATCCACATGGCCACCTGCCAGTAAGTAGTGGAGGCTGGTGATTGGGCCTCACTTTTTGCTGTGGCTTCCCCACCCACAAGGTGGATACCAGCATTTCTCAGACCTGGGCTTGCATCAGCAGTGGTTACAACCCTTTCCTCAACCTCCAGAGTGCATCATTCCCTGCAACTTGATGGAGTGCAGGCATCTGAATTTCCATACAGCTGCTTCCCTGGACAGCCATTCTGATCCAGGACCAACACAGCAGGGGCCATAACCTCACTCAACTCCAGCCCTGTTGTTTCCACTTCACTTTAACATCACACAGGAAAGTAAAGGTAAACTTTTCCTTTCCCCAAATCTTTTGGGTTACCTGAAATTATCATTTCTGGTGAAGTTAAAATTTGAATTCAGTCAAATTCACCTCATATTTAGATGATTTCCTCATAAAATAAGTTACTGAACATAGGTTTACTTATTTTTGCTTCCTCATTACATAGAAACTCAAGAGAAATTTGAGTCTCTTAGTGAACATGCTTTGTGCTTTATTGAAAGATTATACTATAAAGAAGCGCATGTTTCTGGGAATTACAAAATGCATTTATAAATTTGCTGATCTAAAGAGTGCTGGTAGGGGAGCCTGGGTGGCTCAGTTGGTTAAGCGACTGCCTTCTGCTCAGGTCATGATCCCGGATCGAGTCCCACATCGGGCTCCCTGCTCAGCAGGAAGCCTGTTTCTCCCTCTCTCACTCCCCCTGCTTGTGTTCCCTCTCTGGCTGTGTTTCTCTCTGTCAAATAAATAAAATTTAAAAAAAAAATAAAATAAAAAAAATAAAGAGTGCTGGTAGAGCACACTGCTCACAACTGCCTACTACTTAGTTTTGGCTAGAAGTTAAGGATTGAGAATTCTTTTTTTTTTTTTTTTTGGTAATGTACTTATTCACATGAGTTCAATAAGAATATGTTCTCCTTGTGATGGAACACAAATGGAAAATTTTGTCATGTTTCCATGGCTTTGATTGTAATGACATATTTAAGAGAGATGTACATACACTCAGTTTGGATCATCATGAAGGAAGTTTGCAGAGGTTGCCTTTATGGACCCACTCCAGCCTTTGGAAATAAAAGCTGACACCTTGTTTGCAAGGTTCCCAGCAGCCTTATCAGGTGAGGGAGGAAGCCCCCTTCTGGAAGGGCAAGTGCAAGAACATCAGGATATTGTGAAGAACGTATGAAGAAAAAAGTTAACCCAACTCTGTGGGGCTTGCAGGAAATGTCTGATGGGAAGTATTTGGGCTTTTGGCCTTGAGAAGCTGTTTAATTTCAATCTGAGATCCCTTATGAAACATGTCAGCATAGCTTATTTAAAATGGTGAGTCCAGCCCTGGATTTCCCCTTGCTATTCCCAGAGGCTTCCTCTGCCCATGGAACTCAGTATCCCTTCCTGGTCCAGGTGAGCTTGTGGGAAGCTTTGGCCATCAGTCCCCATGCACCCCACCTCATGCTGCCTTTGAAGAATGCAGACAGTGTATTCGCCTCAGAATCCTCCCACTGCCTCCTGACAATCCACCATGACCACATTCTTAGTTCCCAATTAGTGGTCACATTGCCAGATAGGAAAGAACTGGCCCCCAGACCCTGAGCATGAAAGAGTCATAGGCTGAGCTCTTCCAGCCTGAGGAGAAGGTCTCCCTACTGGAAGGGAAGGTGGAAATGAAGGTGTCAGGGACAGGCTAAGGTCTCTGAGATTCAGAGCTTCTTCATCCAAATTCAGGGCTTCCTGGAAGGTTTTGCTTCCAGGACACATTTTCAAAGGGGAGAGGTCACCACACATGCCTACCCCAGAAGTACAAGGAAGGGAAGCTAGGCTAGTGTGCGGGTAGCATGAGCTTCAGGCTGCCTATCAGCTTTTTTTTGTTGTTGTTACTTATTTTTTTTTCCAGTGTTCCAAGATTCATTCCCCACTCCCCACACCCAGTGCTCCACGCTTTAGGTGTCCCCAGTACCCACCACCAGGCTCTCCCATCCCTCCACCCCCTCCCTCCAAGTCCCTCAGTTTGTTTCTGTGTCCAAAGTCTCTGTTGTTTCATTTCTCTCCCTGGATTACCCTACTTCCCATTTACTTTCCTTCTCCCACTGTCCTCAAGGTTACCCCTTATGTCTATCAGCTTTAAATGATTAGTTGTTCAACTACAGAAGGAGTGTTTGTGGATCTTTGTAATGTACAGCTAAAGATCATAGTCACCATAGCACCACAGTAGTCACTGCATTCTTCACATGGTGGGCAGGACTATCCACATCCCTGAGAAAGTACAGTAAACCACAGGAAGCTAATAGTCAGCACAACCTGCCCACCCTAGTCAACATTATTCACACACACTGACTCCTCTAGAGTTCAAGGCCAGATGCTGAGGTGGATCCAATGTTATAGAAAGGAAAAGGGAAACAAAGTGTCTACACACATATATTTCAGCTTAGGCCATTTCTGACACAAGAATTAACAGTCTTTGTGTTAAAAAATGTGACTCTAAATGTTGACCATTTAAAGTATCTGCAACAAACATATTCTCATTACATTGGTCAAAACAAGTTCTATGGCCATGGCCATTCAAAAGTAAAAATAAATGTGGTCCATTGGGAGGACTATGTCCATGAAGGGAAGGTCAAAAAATGGGGCAAATAAGGCAATTTACTTTGTTTTCTTAGGCTATGATCCCATAAATAAAAATATTTATTTTATTCTGTGTTTCCAGTGCCCAGCACTATGCCTGCCATTAGTAAATGAAGCCAGAAAGCTTGAAGGAAAGAGTCTGGCCAGATTTTTTGAAATACAGTTATGGCTGTAATTTGTTTCATTTTGGATCCAGAAGGATTTAAATTTGAATCCAAGCATGCTCATTTATAGCTCAGGATATTTTATAATAACATGAATAACAGTAAAATTAAGAACAGACAATATTTCTTGAGTGTTTTCCAAGTGCCAGAAACATGTTAAGTGTCTTAGGTTTGCAATATAATTTTAATATTCAAACACATTTATGAGGTATGCATCACTCTCTGCATACTGTTGAAGAGGTGACTGAGAATCAGAGAGGTTCAGGAATGTACTCAATGCCACACAGCTAGAAGAAGGTGGAGCTATGATGTAAACCCAGGCCCACTAGGCTCTATTACCTCCTTTCATTCACCATACTCTAGCAACCCTACCTACTAAATGTAACTCCAAACTTACATGTCACTTTTCTCATCTGTAAAATAAGGATAAATAAGAACATGACCACTCTGTAGAATTGTAACAAGGTTCACATAAAACTCCTATATGAATTGCTTGACCTGGTGAATTTTGCATTCTGGGCACAGGAGCTATTATGTCTTTCAGTCCTTCCCCTTTCATACCTGACTCCTGAGGTCAGATTGATGGAAACTTTCCTCAGGAATTGATGTTCATAATCTATAGTTACAGCTTTGTTAAACCTGTACAACTCAACCACTAAGATTCTCCTAGTCCCACCACTGAAATTTTCTCTAAAATCAAACTATTAGCAGTGGATTTCTAAAACCCTTGGAAAGACTGTCCAGTGACTCAGCATTTCCTTTGGCTACTAAATGTATGTATGACACTTGAAGGATTCTGAAGTTAGCCTCCCCTAGGGAGGATTGATAGAGCAGGGTTGAGCCAGGCACAATCATTTCTCTGTTCAGTAGATAGAGAGAAAGCAATCAAGTGACAAGCAAGATGCCAGAGTAACTTGTGAGTTGTCAAGCCCAGGAGCAGGGTGGGTCTTCACAAACTCTGCTTAGAAATTTCAGGCATCAAGGATGGAAAGTGTAGTTTTTCTGCATATTCAAGGGACATTTGTTTTGGAGAGCATGGTGTTGGACAAGAGGAAGGATAAACATTTAATTAGTACCTACTGTATGCCAGGCAACTTAGACAAGTAAGACTATTGTATCCTGAAAGAAAAAAAAAATCTATTCTACAGTTAGAAATTGGAGCCACTGGGAAGTAAAATAACTTGAGAAAGTTTATAAAGATAAGAGTCCAAGATGGGGACCTAACCTCATCTAAGATGAGAACTATACTCACCTCCTCCAGGGACACACCAAGTCTACATATATTTATAGAGCAGATCCTCCTGAAGAAGAAATTAGGGCAACTTGAACAGCTTCTGCACAACTGAAGTCAGATAGATAAAGATCTCATAACACAGAAACTGCCTCTCAGCAGTCTGACAACTGCAGTGGGAGGGATAGTTCTGGGAGTTGTAAGCTGATTTGTCTTCCCTGAGGCACTGAAAATATGCTGCAGTTGAGAGAGCAACTAGAATGTGAAGGATCCACCCCAAGAGTCTTCTGCCATTGGGGAGTGGTGGTGTTGAATCTCCTTCTGTGTCAAATACCATGACTCACATTCCACTCCACTTTGATAGTATGGACAGAAGTGGAGTCTGAGCACCCTAGCCAGTGTGACACTTTGGTTAGCCTTGGGTCTCCACTCATTCAAACTCTATGTACCAAAAGACATCGCTGGCATTGCACATCCTGGGAGGCTCCTGGTAATCATTTACTATGGCTCTAGACATGATACCAAAGTGACACAGGTGCTAAGCTCCCCATAACACTCCATATCTGATCTCTCCTTGCTAGGGAACTCATGCATGGAAGGTTGTATGACTTCTTGGGTCATGCCTTCTTCAGCTCCTGGTGCCCTGACAAGGAGCCACCTATGTGGAAAGCCCAGAACCTCATACCCCACACTCTGTCAGGACACTCAGAGTGTTCAAGACCCCAGGACATCCAAGCTTTCACACACTTCAGTTTCAGCCATCCTTCTAGTAGATCCTGGGAACAAAGAACTACCCCCTCAATCCTAAATTCATCTCAGTTACAACTACTATCCCAAAGTGTCTTCTCTTAAGAGAGCCCTGAAACACTCTGGCCCACATCCACTTTACTTACATATGTCCTTCCACATTACACACTGCTCAAAGCACCACAGAATACTTCAGTGCCTGATCCATTTACACTCCAGGTACCCTCTGCATAAAAATCCCTGTGACATCAGTTGCATCCACTTCCACTTCAGGCACACTGCCTGGGTGCCCTCAGTATGGAGAGCCATACACCCTTATGTTCTTGTAGCATGACTTATACTAGCCAAGGTATGGAAATAACCCAAGTATTCATGCAGAAATGAACGAATAAGAGCTGCCCTTCACCCAAACCACAACCTCCCTGTGGGCCTAGCTGGAAGTCCCCACTTGCACCTCCCAGAGGGCCCCAGACAATAACCCCGTGCCTATGTACCCAACGGCCTGTTCAGTACCTCCATGATCACACACTCCACAACACCCCCACAAAGTGCCTGCAACCCCAGTGTCCTGCACCCAGCCCACACACACTAGAGTCCCAGCCAACACTCTGATGCCCCTGCACCACTTGGCAAAGAAGATCTTAGAAGTACCTACAGAGTCTGGTCCTCCTCCTCCTTGGTAGAAGTGGGATTCAGCCTCTGGACCTTGAATATAGCATATGAGAGAAATTTCAGTTAGAAGAAGAAAAAGATTCAGAAAGTGGGTTTTCATGCACTTCACAAGGTCATACAAGGATCACCCATCATTCCACCCTCTTCAAATCTTGCTGTCTCCAATGGTACAAGTTAGAAAGACATCTTTGCCTTAGAAGCCAATGGCATTCCAGCATCATTGTGGGAGAGTGCAAAACAAAATTTTGTAGAAATGCTACCAATTTCAGATTTTATAAATACACCATAGAGATTGTATAAATCACCCATGGTACAGATTTATGAATTAGAGGCACATAACAATGAAATATGGATGTAGGCCTACCCCCCCAAACTCAAGAACTTTAGTGAATATACCTCCAGATGTAAGCCTCTTCCATGCTATACATTTGCTGAACAAAAATAAATCCACCTGGGGGGGAGCAAGATTGCAGATGAGTTGAGACCTAAATTTCACCTGGTCCCAGAAATTTAGCTAGATAGTTATGAAAGTATCTGAACACCTACAAACCCAAAAGGAGATAAAAGAGAAAGAGAGCAACAATTCTAGGAACAAAAAAGTGCCCACTTTCTGGAAGGTAGGGCATGTAGAGAAATAAATCTGAGGTTATATATGAGAAGAGTGACTGGGAAGGAGGAGCTGGCTCTCCGCAAGTGATAGAGTAGGGGAGCACAATATCAGAACATTTAGATGTTTGCTCCACTGAGGACATCACTTCAGAGACAAAGCGAGAGGTTAAGCCTTTGCTAGAACACTGTGGTCTTAGGACCTGTGTGGTCACAGAACAATCGGGGTGTCTGAGTGTGGATGAGCTCCCAAATATGTGATGAGGGAGGCTAGGTGCAGAGATGGAGCCAAGGAGTGGGCTCTCATCTCAGGGATCTGTGGCACTGTAAGGTAACTACCCTTCAAGAAATGATACCACTAAGTGGCAGATCTGGGGAGACATCCCTCTTCCTGCACTGGGATGAGCAGTGTGGGAGTGTACTGCAGGGTTCTGCTGGGTTTGGAGACTCCAAATGGTGAGGTGAGCTCAGAGTGCAACCAGAGACTAGGAAGACAGGTGTGACTGACTGCTTTTCTGAGTGCTCACTGAAGAGACCCTCCCTGCCCTGAGCTCTTGGCTCCCCTGGGGTTGGAGATTGGAGACTCATATTTTCATTCTTTATCTCTAAATCCTTATGGGAAGCATTCAGGGAACAAAAGCTACTGAAAGAAAACCTGAACAGATTCCTTAGCCTAGCACATGGCAAGGGTGGTTCAACTCCCCAGCAGGCAAAATATTTGAGAATCATTGTAAGATGCCCCTCCCCCAGAAGGTCAGCCAGAATATCCAGCCAAGATCAAGTTTACTAATCGATGGGAACTGCGAAACACCAGTGCTAGGGCAACACAGCACATAGGATTCATAGATCGCCCCCCCCATGATTCTTTTTTTTTTTTTTTTTTTTTTTAAAGATTTTATTTATTTGACAGAGAGAAACACAGCTAGAGAGGGAACACAAGCAGGGGGAGTGAGAGAGGGAGAAGCAGGCTTCCCGCCGAGCAGGAAGCCCGATGTGGGGCTCGATCCCGGGTCTCCGGGATCATGACCTGAGCCCAAGGCAGTGGCTTAACCAACTGAGCCACCCAGGCGCCGCCTCCCCCCATGATTCTTTAGTCTTTCAATATTAATTTTTTTTAATTTTTGTTATTTTTCTTTTTCTATTTTTAATGTTTCCTCTTTCCTTTTTTAATCTATTTTATTTATTTTTTTAAAGATTTTATTTATTTGTTTAACAGAAAGAGAGATCACAAGTAGACAGAGAGGCAGGCAGAGAGAGAGGAGGAAGCAGGCTTCCTGCTGAGCAGAGAGCCTGTCATGGGCCTCAATCCCAGGACCTTGAGACCATGACCTGAGCTGAACGCAGGGGCTTTAACCCACTGAGCCACCCAGGCGCCCTATTTTTTATTTTTTAAAAATATTTTATTTATTTATTTGAAAGAAAGGAAAACAGCTAGAGAAGGAACACAAAGCAGGGGGACTGAGAGAGGGGAAAGCAGGCTTTTTGCTGAGCAGGGAGCCCAATGCAGCGCTCGATCCCAGGATTCCAGGATCATGACCTGAGCTGAAGACGCCTAATGACCGAACCACCCAGGCGCCCCTATTTTAACCTATTTTATCTTATCAGTACCTTTTTTAAAAAATATTTTATTTCAGAGGAAAGATGGTGGAGAAGTAGGAAACCCTGTTTCAAAAGGTCTCCTGAAGTGAGCTGAACTATCTACCAGGACAATCTGAACACCCATGATATCAGCCTGAGAAGCAAGTCTACACACTTCTGGATTTCTACGGGAGCAGAAGAGCATCAGCAGAGAAGTAAAGCAGAGCAGGAGTGCTCATACTGATTCCAGAAGAGAAATAGGAGGTGGAGGGAGCCAACAGAAGTGACCCATTGGAAAGTAGTACCCAATACGAAAGTGCCCTGTGCTCAGGGACCAACATAAACTTGCAGTCTAGTTAAAAGCACTCAAAAGGAAAGGGTCTTCACCACTGGCAGGGATATAAAACTGCAACACCAGTCCAGGGGTAGAAAGCACTCCCTGGCGCCACGCAGGAGGGAAACTGACAGCACAGAGTATCTTTTAAACTGTCATTTTTTTTTTTGCCACTTTTTATCCGTTGTTTTTTTTCCCACCAGTTGGGCCAGGCATGTGCAACCTGCAAAGGAGGCACCTCTGCAGACTTCTGTGTGACCTGCAGGACCACGGGATCTCAGTCCTTCCTGTATGTGAGTGCACTACAGGGACTCTCTGGGCAGAGACAAGGTCTAATGATCTTAAATCAGTCACAATATCCCTGATGTGGGAGCAAAATGACAAGAGGAGACCTCGGGAAAGAAAAAAAAAAAAAAAAAAAAAAAAAAAAGAAACGGATAAAAAGTGGCAAAAAAAAAATGGCAGTTTTAAAAGATACTCTGTGCTGTCAGTTCTGACTAGGGGCTGCGGGTGCCCCCAGTTGTGAGAAACAGGAAGAAAAAGGGGAAAATACTGAGTCTGTGTACCCTGCCCCATTTAGAGGGTTGCTAACTGAGGCACTTCTCTGAGATGGAGGTCTGGGCTCAGACATTTTGCTCTGGCCTGACTTTCTGAAAAGCTGCAAAAATCTGCTAAAAAACAAATCCTCCATAGAACAAAAGCCTGAAAACCTGGTTACCATGGAGCCTTGCCCCTAGAAAGGGGTCATAGATACTCAGCCCAGGCAAAAGGCAAGCCAGAAGAACAAGAGGACAACACCAAAACTATAAAACCTCAAGATCAGGGGAAAGGCAATATATTAAGCTCCTGGTAGTACCTCAAAACTTTACACTTTATAGATACAGATTTTCACTTGATTTTCTTTTTCACTTTTTTCTATTTTTATTTTTAAAGTTTTCACTTTATTTTAAAATTCATTCTTACCATTTTTGTTATTTTATTTTTAACCCACTTATTATTACAAAGTGATACTTAATACAACACTCCATAATAACTTTTTACTTTGAACTTTTTTCAAAAACATACCTGTGTTTTGTTGTTGTTGTTGCTTCTTCTGTTTGTTTTCTCTGTTTTTTTTTTCTTTTTTCTCTCTTCTTTCATTTGCTTTTTTCTTTTAAATATACATATAGTTATAAGCTTCAAGATAATCTTTCATTCCTATTCAATACGACCCCTATATACAAACCAGTTTTAATCTCTCTATATCTTTAGATAGTGGACTCCTCTAACAATAATAACAAGACACACCCAGGAGGATCTGAAATACTTTCCTTGCCAAAAACAAGGGTTCACAATCACCTTCCCATCTTAGTCTTCTGTCAGTGTTTATGTATAATTGTTTTTGCCTTTGTAATATATAGATACTGATATTGGGAGACAATTGGGTTAGGTTTAGCTTTTTTATCTCTTCAACTTTCTTTTACTTTTGATGGTCTTTTTCTTTACTCTGCTGTAGTATTATACCATGTAAATCCTACCATTGGGACCCATTCTGGCCGGGGTTGTTCTTGCTTCTTATGTCTTTTTTATCTCTCTTTTTTTATTTTTTTCTTCCTTTTCAGTGGTGACTTCTGATATCTCTGAACCCATCCAATAAGGAATTCACCTGGATAGTGGTTGATATATTCATCTATACATCCTCTCAACTACCCTTCACCAAAATGACTGGGAGGAGGAAAAACCTACAGAAGGAACACCCAGAGACCACAACCCCTGTTACAGAATTACTGGAAATGAACATAAACAATATGACAGAACTAGAATTCATGATAGCAATCATCCAACAATGGCTAAGTTGGAAAAGAATATTAGTGGCAAGATAGAATCTCTAAGGACAGAAGTGAAAGCCAAACTGGCAGATGTTAAAAAGGCTATTAATGAGATGCAATCTAATTTAAATTCACAAACAGCCAGGGTAGGTGAAGCTGAAGATCATATTGGTGATTTAGAAGACAGATGGATTAAGAAGGAGGAACAAGAGAAGTCTTGAAACGAAGAGCTAAAATCCCATGAAAATAGAATAAAGAAAATAAATTATTCCATGAAACACTCCAATATCAGAATTAATGGAATCCCTGATGGAGTTTAGAGAGAGAGAAGCCTAGAAGATATACTTGAACAAATCATGGTTGAAAATTTCCCTAATCTGGGGAATGAAACAAGTGCTCGTGTACTAGAGGCAGAGAGGACACCTGCCAAGATCAATGAGGTCAGAAAAATTTCCAGGCATATAATTGCGAAATTCATGAATCACAAAATCAATTAATATGTTTTAAGGGCAGCTAGGGGGAAGTGATACCTTATGTACAGAGGGAGGAGCATCAAAATAATATCAGACCTATCCACAGAAACCTAGATGCCAGAAAGGGCTGGCAAGACATATTCAGGAAATTACATGAATAAAATATGCAACCAAGGATAAGAAAAGTTGACTTTCAAAATGGAAGGAGAGATAAAGAGCTTTTGGGACCACCAAGGTCTAAAAGATTATGCAACCACCAAGCCAGCACTACAAGAAATGCTAAGAGGGGTTCTATAGAGGAGAAATGAACCCAAGAGTGACACAAAACAGAAATTTACAGAGGTAATCTATAGAAAAATGAACTCCATAGGCAACATGATGTCAATACAAACGTATCTATCAATAATCACTCTCAATGTGGACGGCCTAAATGCTCAAATAAAAAGACACAGGGTTGCAGACTGGATAAAATGACAGGACCCATCCTATGCTGTTTACAAGAGACTCATCTGGAATCTAAAGATACTCCCAGATTGAAAGTTAGGGGAAGGAAGACCATCTTTTATGCCAATGGACCCCAAAAGAAAGCTGGGGTAGCAATTCTCATATCAGACAAATTGGATTTTAGTCTAAAGACTGTAGTAAGAGAGACAGAAGGACACTACATCATTCTTAAAGGGTCTAAACATCAATAATATCTAACAATTGTAAATATTTATGCCCCCAACATGGGAGCAGCCAACTACAAAAGCCAACTGTTAAACAAAATAAAGAATAATATTGATGCAAATACACTAATTGTAGGAGATCTTAACACAGCACTCTCGGCGATGGACAGATCATCTAAACAGAAAATCAACAAAGAATCAAGATCCTTGAATGACACATTGGACCAGATGGACCTCATAGATATATTCAGAACATTTCACCCTAAAACAGCAGAATACTCATTCTTCTCGAGTGCACATGGAACTTTCTCCAGAATAGACCACATACTAGGTCACAAATCAGGGCTCAACTGATACCAGAAGGTTGAAATTAGTACCTGCATATTCTCTGACCACAATGCTTTGAAACTCGAACTCAACCACAACAAAAATTTCAGAAGAAAATCAAACACTTGGAAGCTAGAGACTATCCTGTTCAAGAATCTCTGGATCAACCAGGAAATCAAAGAAGGACTTAAACTTTTCATGAAAATCAATGACTATAAAGATACAGCAATCCAAAACCTATGAGATACAGCAAAGACAGTCCTAAGAAGGAAATACATAGCCATCCAAACCTCACTAAAAAAAAAATAATAATAATTAAAAAATAATAATAATTAAAAATAATTGAAAAAAAAAAATAATTGAAAAATCCTGAATACACTAACTCATTACACAATAAAGAACTAGAAAATCAACAACAAATTAAACCAACACCACACAAGATGGGAGATAATTAAGATTAGAGCAGAGATCAATGAATTAGAAACTAGTGATAGAGATACAATGAAACTAGAAGCTGGTTTTTTGAAAGAATTATTGAGATCAATAAACCATTGACCAACTAATCCAAAGGAAAAGGGAGAAGAACCATATTAATAAAAGTATGAATGAAAGAGGAGAGATCATGACTAACACCAGGGAGATAGAAACAATCATCAGAAATTATCATCAACAGCTATATGTCAATAAGTTTAACAACGTAGAACATATGGATGCATTCCTGGAAACCTATACACTTCCATGACTGAAACAGGAAGAAATTGACAATTAGAATAGAACAATATCTAGTAATGAGACAGAAGCAGTGATCAAAAACCTCCCAAAATACAAGAGCCCAGGACCTGACAGATCCCCTGGGGAATTCTACCAAACATTAAAAGAAGAAATAACACCTATTCTCCTGAAACAGTTTCAGAAAATAGAAGTAGAAGGAAAAATTCCAGACTCTTTCTATGAAGCCAGCATTACTCTAATTGCCCAAACCAGACAAAGATCCCATCAAAAAGGAGAACTTCAGACCAATATCTCTCATGAATATGGATGCTAACATTCTTAACAAGATCTTTGCTAACTGGATCCAACAATACATTAAAATATTATGCAACATGACCAGGTGGAATTTATCCCAGGAATACAAGACTGGTTCAATACTCGCAAATCAATCAATGTGATAGAACAAATCAATAAGAGAAGGGAGAAGAAACACATGATACTCTCAATTGATGTTGAAAATGCATTTGTCAAAATACAACATCCGTTCATGATTAAAACTCTTCAAAGTATAGGTATAGAGGGAACATTTCACAACCTCATAAAATCTATCTATGAAAAACCCAAAGCAAGTATCACTCTCAATGGGGAGACAGCCTTCCCTCTGAGATCAGGAACAAGACAAGGATCCCCACTCTCACCATTACTCTTCAACATAGTGTTAGAAGTCCTAGCAACAACAATCAGACTACATAAAGAAATAAAAGGTATTCAACTTGGCAAAGAAGAGGTCAAACTCTCTGTCTTTGCAGATGACATGATACTCTATGTGGAAAACCCAAAAGACTCTACCCCAAAACTACTAGAACTCATACAACAATTTGGTAATGTGGCAGGATACAAAATCAATGCACAGAAATCAGTTGCATTCTTATACACTAACAATGAAAAAATAGAAAGGGAATTCAGAGAATTGATTCTGTTTACTATAGCACCAAAAACCATAAGATACCTAGGAATAAACCTAGCCAAAGAATTTAAGGATCTGTACTGCAGGAACTATAGAACACTCACGAAAGAAACTGAAGATAATGCAAAAAGATGGAAGAGCACTCCATGCTCATGCATCAGAAGAATAAACATTGTTAAAATGTCTATACTGCCCAGAGCAATCTATACTTTCAATGCCATTCTGATCAAAATTCCACCAACATTTTTCAAAGCATTGGAAAAAACAATCCTAAAATTTATGTGGAACCAAAAAAGACTCCAAACTGCTAAAGAATTATTGAAGAAAAAAACAAATTTGGGGGCATCACATTACCTGACTTCAGGCTTTATTACAAAGCTGTGATTACCAAAACAGCATGGTACTGGCACAAAAACAGACAAGTAGACAAATGGAACAGAGTTGAGAGTCCAGATATGGACCCAAAAATCTACAGTCAAATCATCTTCAACAAAGCAGGAAAAAATATCCGGTGGAAAAAAAGACAGTCTCTTCAATAAATGGTGCTGGGAAAATTGGACAGCTACATATAGAAGAATGAAACTAGAGCATTCTCTTATGCCACACACAAAGGTAAACTCAAAATGGATGAAAGACCTCACATGAGGCAGGAATCCATCAAAATCCTGGAAAAGATCATAGGCAGTAACCTCTTTGACATCCGCCACAGCAACTTCTTTTAAGTCATGTCTCCAAAGGCAAAGGAAACAAAAGTGAAAATGAACTTTTGGGACTTCATCAAAATAAAAAACTCCTGCACAGCAAAGGAAACAGTCAACAAAGCAAGGAGGCAATCCACATAATGGGAAAGGATATTAGAAAATGACACTACAGACAAAGGGCTGATCTCCAAGATCTATTAAGACCTACTCAAACGCAACACCCAAAAAGAAGATGATCTTATCAAGAAATGGGCAGAGAACATGAAGTGGCACTTGTATAGAAGATATACAAACGGCTAACAGACACATGAAAAAATGTTCAGCGTCACTACCTATCAAGGAAATTCAAATCAAAACCACATTGAGACACCACCCTACAGCAGTCAGAATGGGCAAAATTAACAAGTCAGGAAATAACAAGTGTTGCAGAGGGTGCGGGGAAAGGGGAACGCTCTTAAACTGTTGGTAGGAATGCAAGTTTGTGCAGCTGCTTTGGAAAACAGTGTAGAGATTCCTTAAAAAAAGTAAAATTAGAACTACCATATGACCCTGCAATTGCACTACTGGGTATTTACCTCAAGGATACAGATGTAGTGAAAAGACAGGCCATATGTACCCAATGTTCATTGCAGCAATGGCCACAATTGCCAATCTGTGGGAAGATCCAAGGTGCACTTCAACAGATGAATGGGTAAAGAAGATATAGTACATATGTAAAATGGAATATTACACCTCCTTCAGAAAGATGAATACCCAACTTTTGTAGCAACATGGACTAGATTGGAAGAGATTATGCATAGTGAAATAAGCCAAGTAGAGAAAGTCAATTATCATATGGTTTCACTTACTTTTGGTTCATAAGGAGTAATATAGAGGACAGCAGGAGGAAGAAAAGAAGTGGAAAGTAAAGTAAATCAGAGAGGGACACGATACATAAAAGACTTTGGACTCAGAAACAAATTGAGGGTCTGTGAGGGGAGGGGGTTGGGGGATGGTTGAGCCTGGTGGTGGGTACTGAGGACACGTACTGCATGGACACTTTATGTGGGTCATAAACAATGAACTTTAGAACACTAAAAATAAATTAATTAAAATATTTTATTTATTTATTTGACAGAGAGAGAGAGATCACAAGCAAGCAGAGAGACAGGCAGAGAAAAAGGAGGAAGCAGGCTCCCTGCTGAGCAGAGAGCCTGAGTTGGGCCTAGATCCCAGGACCCTGGAATCATTACCTGATCTGAAGGCAGAGGCTTTAACCCACTGAGCCAACCAGGTGCCCTTATGAGTACCTTTTTAGAAAATTTTTTTTTTAAGTTTATAGTCATATTCTATCTCTTCATTTTATTCAACCTTATTTATTTTTATACATATAAGCTATTCTTTGTTTAAAATCTTGCAATACAGTTACTTCTAAGAAGCTAAAATATACCCTAAATCTAATATATGACTTTGTTTTAGTCTTCAGCCTGACCATATTTTCTCTTTTTTAACCAACTTATTTTCTTTTTTTTTTAAAGATTTTATTTATTTATTTGACAGAGAGAAACACAGCCAGAGAGGGAACACAAGCAGGGGGAGTGAGAGAGGGAGAAGCAGGCTTCCCGCCGAGCAGGGAGCCCGATGTGGGGCTCGATCCCGGGTCTCTGGGATCATGACCTGAGCCGAAGGCAGTCGCTTAACTAACTGAGCCACCCGGCGCCCCTAACCAACTTATTTTCTTATCATTCCTTTTTAATCTTTTAAAAATATTATTCTTTAGTGTCATATTCCATCCCTTCATTATGTTTACCCTTATTTTTATATGTATGTAAATTTTTCTTTCCTTAAAATTCTGGGAGGCAGCTTCTACTAATGAACCAAACTATACCCAAAATCAAGTGTGTGCTCTGTTCTATTCACCAGCCTAATCATATTTTCCCTTTATTCTCCCCCTGTCCCCCCACCCCGGTTTTGGGTCTCTTCCAATTTGGTTAGTGTATATTTTTGTGGTGTCATTGTTACCTTAATATTTTCCTCTCTTATTCATCTATTCTTATCTGGATAAAATAACAAGGTAGAAAAAAATCATTTAAACACACACACACACACACACACACACACACACACACAAATAAATTAAAAAAAATAAAAAAAAAACCAAAAACACAACCAAACAAACAAAAAACAAAAACAAGAGGCAGAACCAATGGTGAGGGACATAAACAATACAGACAGCAAGATGTCAGAACTAGAGTTCAGAATGACAGTTATCAAGGTGCTAGCTGGACTAAAAAAAGCATGGAAGGTACTAGAGAATCCCTTCCTGGAGAAATAAAAACCCTTTCTGGAGAATCAAAATAACTAAATTCTAACCAGTTTGAAATTTAAAAAAGCTATTAATAAGTTGCAATCCAAAATGAAGGCTGCTACTGCTAACATAAATGAGGTAGAAGAGGGAATTAGTGATGTAGACCAAATGATGGAGAAAAAAAAAAGCTGAATAAAAGAGAGATAAACAACTACTGGAGCACATGGGGGAAATTTGAGAGATAAGTGATACTTAAAATGAAACAATATTAGAATAACTGGGATCCCAGAAGAAGAAAAGAGATCAGGACAGAAGGTATATTGGAGCAAATTATAGCTCATAATTTCCCTCATTTGGCAAAGGGAACAAGCACAAAAATTCAAGAGGCACAGAGAACCCCTTCTCAAACTCAGTAAAAACAGGTCAACACCCTGTCATCTAATAGTAAAACTTATAAATCTCAGTGACAAAGGGAAAGTCCTGAAACCCAGCTCAGGACAAGAGGTCTGTAACCTACAATGGCAGAAATATTTGATTGGCAGCAGACCTATCCACAGAGACCTGGTAGGCCAGAAAGGACTGGCAGGATGTATTTATAGCACTAAAGGAGAAACATATGCAGCCAACAACAGTGTATCCAGCCTGGCTCTCATTGAAAATAGAAGGAGAAATAAAAAGTTTCCAGGACAAACAAAAGCTGAAAAAATTTGCAAACACTGAACCAACCCTACAGGAAATATTGAAAGGGATATCCTAAGCAAAAAGAAGGTCTAAAAGTAACATACATAATAAAGGAACGGAGACAATATACAGTAACAGTCACCTTACAGGAAATACAGTGGCACTAAATTCATCTTTCAATAGTTACCTTGAAAGTAAATGGGATAAGTGCTCCAATCAAAAGACATAGGATATGACTTTGGACTCAGAAACAAACTGAGGGTCTTGGTGGGGATGGGGTGGGGGGATGGGAGAGCCTGGCAGTGGGTACTGAGGGCATGTATTGTATGGAGAGCATTGGGTGTGGTGCATAAACAATGGATCTTGGATCACTGAAAAACAATACATAGAATATGAAAATGGATTTAAAAAAAAAACAAGGAAAACAATATCTGTTGCTATGCTGTCTGGAAAAACCTCACTTTAGACCCAAAGACACATTCAGATTTAAAGTACAGGGGTTTCAAACAATTTACCATGTTAATGGCCATCAAAAGAAAGCTGGGGTGGAAATCCTTTTATCAGATAAATCAGATTTTAGGGCAAAGACTATTAATAAAGGATGAATAAGGAGAATCCTAGTTAAAGGGTATATCCAATAAGATCTAAATTTTAAATGTCTATGTCCCTAACATGGAGACAGTCAACTATATACAAGAGTTAATAACAAAATCAATGAAACATCTCAACAATAATAGTAAGGCACTTTAACACCCCCTCACTGAAATAGACAGATCATCTAAGCAAAAGATCAACAAGTAAATAAAGACGTTAAGTGACACCTGGGCCAGAAAGGACATATATATTCAGAACATTCCATCCCAAACCAAAGAATAAACATGCTTCTCTACTGTACATGGAACAGTTGAAATAGATAATTTCCTGGGTCACAAATCAGATCTTAACTGGTATCAAAAGACTGGGATCATTCCCTGCATATTTTCAGATTGCAATGCTTTGAAACTAGAACTCAATCACAAGAGAAAAGCTGGAAATAAATCAAATACATGGAGGCTATTCCTACTAAATAGTTAATGAGTCTAACTGGAAATTAAAGCAGTAAAAAAAAAAAAGGAAACCAATGAAAATGAAAATGCAAGTGTTCAAAATCTTTGTGATACAGCAAAGGCAGTCCTGATAGGAAAGTATATACTAATACAAGCCTTTCTCAAGAAACAAGAAAGTTCTAAAATATACAACTTAACCCTACACATAAAGGATCTGGAGAAAGAACAGGCAATAAAACCTAAACACAGCAGAAGAAGAGAAATAATAAAGATCAGGGAAGAAATCAATGAAATAGAAACCAAAAGAACTGGAGAAGAGATCAACAAAACTAGAAGCTGGTTCTTTGAAAGAATTAATACAAATGATAAACCCCCTGGTCAAACTTAACAAATAGAAAAGAGAAAGGACCCAAATTAATAAAATCATGAATGAAAGAGGAGTGATCACAATGAACACCAAAGAAATACAAACAATTATAAGAATATATTATGAGCACCTATAAACCAGCAAACATGACAATCTGGAAGAAATGGATGCATTCCTAGAGATGTATAAACTACCAAAACTGAACCAGAAAGAAATAGAAAACCTGAACAGACACATAGCCTGTAAGGATATTGAAGCACTAATCAAAAGTCTCCCTAAAAACAAGATCCCAGGGCCATATGGCTTCCAAGGGGGATTCTACCAAACACTTAAAGAATAATTAATACTTTTCCCGAAACTGTTCCAATAAATAGAAATGGAGGGAGAAATTCCAAACTCATTTTATGAGGCCAGCATTAACTTGATCCCAAAATGGACAAAGACCCCATCAAAAAGGAAAATTAGAGACCAAAATGCCACATTAATATGGATGCAGAAATTCTCACCAAAATACTGGTAAATAGGATCCAACTGTACATTAAAATGATTATTCATCATGACCAAGTAGGATTTATTCCTGGGATGCAAGGTTCTTTCAACATCTTCAAACCAATAAATGTGATACAATACATTAATAAAAGAAAGAATAAGAACCATAGGATACTCTTAATAGGTGTTGAAATTGCATCTTATAAAGTAGAGCATCCTTTCTTTTCTTTCTTTTTAAATATTTTATTTATTTATTTGATAGAGAGAGAGATCACAAATAGACAGAGAGGCAGGCAGAGAGAGAGGAGGAAGCAGGCTCCCTGCTGAGCAGAGAGCCTGATGCGGGCCTTGATCCCAGGACCCTGAGACCATGACCCGAGCCAAAGGCAGAGGCTTTAACCCAATGAGCCACCTAGGTGCCCTAGAGCATCATTTCTTGATCAAAATGCTTCACAGTGTACATACCCCATTATCATAAAAAACATTTATGAAAAACCTACAGCAAATATCATTTCAATGGGGAAAACCTGAAAGATTTTCCCTAAGTTCAGGAACACAGCAGGGCTGTCCACTATCACCACTGCTAGTACTAGAAACCTAGTCTTAGCAATCAGACAATCAAAAGAAATAAAAGGCATCTGAATTGGTAAAGAAGAAGTCAAACTCTCACTCTTCACAGATGATATGATACTTTATATGAAAAGCCCAAAATACCCCACTCCAAAACTACTAGAACTCATATAGGTATTCAGTAAAGTGTCAGAATATAAAATCAATGCACAGAAACCAGTTGCATTTCTATGTACCAGTGGCTTGACAGAATAGAGAAAATAAGTAGTCAATTCCATTTACAATTGCATTCAAAGCCATAAGTACATAGGAATAAATCTAACCAAAAAAGCGAATAATCTATTCTCAAAAAACTTAGTGTACTCATGAAAGCAATTGAGGGAGACCCAAAGAAATTGAAAAAAATTCCATTGAAGAATACATATTATGAAAATGTCTATGCTACCTGGAGCAATCCACACATTTAATGCAATCCCTATCAAAATACCATCAACTTGCATTCCTTAAAAAATTAAAAATAGAGCTTCCCTGACCCTGCAATTGCACTACTGGGTATTTACCCCAAAGATACAGATGTAGTGAAAATAAGGGCCATATGTACCCCAAAGTTCATTGCAGCAATGACCACAATCGCCAAACTGTGGAAAGAGCCAAGGTGTCCATCAACAGATGAATGGATAAAGAAGATATGGTACATATATACAATGGAGTGCTATGCCTCCATCAGAAAGGATGAATATCCAACTTTTGTAGCAACATGGACTGGATTGGAAGAGATTATGCTGAGTGAAATAAGCCAAGTAGAAAAAGTCAAGTCTCACATGTTTTCACTTATTTGTGGTGCATAGGGGGTAATATAGAAGACAGTAGGAGAAGGAAAGGAAATGGGAAGTAGGGTAATTCATGGACAGAAACGAAACATGAGAGACTTTGGACACAGAAACAAACTGAGGGACTTGGAGGGAGGGGGTCAGGGGATAGGAGAGCCTTGTGGTGGGTACTGAGGACACCTATTACATAGAGCACTGGGTGTGGGGTATCGGCAATGAGTGTTGGAACACTGAAAAATTAAAATAGATTTAAAGTAAAAAAAATACTGTCAACCTTTTTTTCAAAGAAGTGGAACAAATAATCTTAAAATATATATGGAACAAGAAAAGACTATAAATAGAAGAATGGTAAAAAAAAAAAGCTGGTGGTATAACATTTTAGACTTCAATTCTATTACAAAGCTGTATGGCACTGACACAGAAAGAAACACATAAATCAATGGAACAGAAAAGATAGCCCAGAAATGGACCCTCAATTCTATGATCAACTCATCTTTGACAAACAGGAAAGAATATCCAATGGAAAAAAGACAGCATCTTTAACAAATGCTCTCGGGAATATTGGACAGCCACATACAGAAGAATGAATCTGGACCATTTCCTTACACCACACACAAAAATAGATTCAAAATGGATGAAAGACATTAACGTGAGACAGGAGTCCATCAAAATCCTTCGGGAGAACACAGGCAGCAATGTCTTTGACCTCAGCTGCAGCAACTTCTTCCTAGACGCATTGTCAAAGGCAAGGCAAGCAAGGGTGAAAATGAAATATTGGGACTTAATTATGATCAAAGGCTTCTGCACATCAAAGGAAATAGTCCATAAAACCAAAGGACAACTGATGGAATGGAAGAAGATATTTGCAAATGACATATAAGATAATGTGCTTGCATCCAAAATCTGTAAAGAACCTATCAAACTCAGCACCGATAGAACAAAAAATCCAAACAAGGAATAGGCAGAAGACAAGAACAGACATTTCTCCAAAGAACAAATCCAAGTGGCCAACTGACACATAAAAAATGCTCAACATCACTTGGCATAAAGGAAATACCAATCAAAACCACAGTGATATACCAGGTATCACTAGTCAGAATGGCTCAATTTAACAAATCAGGAAACAACAGATCTTGGCTGTGGATTTGAGAAAGGGGAACCCATATATATATATATATATATGGTGGAATAAATACTATGGAGGCATCAAAAAGAACACAATCATGCCATTTGCTGACATGGATGGAACTGGAGGATATTATGCTGAGTGAAATAAGTCAACCAGAGAAAGATTATTATCATAGGATATCTCTGATATGAGGAATTTGAGAGGCAGAGCAGGGGGTCATGAGGCATAGGGAGGGGAAAAATGAAACAAGATGGGACCATGGAGGGAGACAAACTGTAAGAGACTCTTAATCTCAGGAAACAAACTGAGGGTTGCTGGCTGCGTGAAGAGAGGGATAGGATGGCTGGTTTATGGAAGTTGGGAAGGGCATGTGCTATGGTGAGTGCTATGAATTGTGTAAGACTGATTATTCACAAACCTATACCCCTGAAGCAAATGATATATTATATGTTAATTAAAAAAAAGGGGGGAGGGGGCCCATCTTCACATCTATGGTTGTGGAGAAAAGTGAACCCTTGTGCAAAGTTGGTGGGAAGGTAATTTGGCACTGCCACTATGGAAAACAATATGGAGGATCCTCAAAAAGTTAAAAAAAATAGAAATATTATATGATCCATCAATTCCACTTCTGAGAATATATAATACTAAGAAATAAGGAAAAAAACACAACACTAACTCAAAAATATATCTGTACCACCATGTTCAGAGCAGCATCATTTACAATAATGAAGGCATGGAAACAACATAAATATCCATCAACAAATGAATGGATAAATTGTGATGTGCATACCATTGAATATTATTCAACCACAAGAAATGCGGAATTTCTACCATTCGTGACCACATGTATGGATCTTGGTTTATGCTGAGTAAAATAAGTCACATAGAGAGAAACAAATACTTTATGATATCACTTACATGTGGAATCTTAAAAAAACAGACTTAGAAAAATAATTCAGTCTTGTGTTTACCAGAGGTGGGTGGTGGGGGAGGAGGAAATGGAGGAAGGTGGTTAAAAGATACAAACTTCTTGGGGGGCCTGAGTGGCTAAGTCATTGAGCATCTGACTTCAGCTCAGGTCATGATCTCGGGATCTAGTCCTGGGATCGATACCCCCATTGTGCTCCCTTCTCAGCTGGGAGCCTGCTTCTCCCTCTCTCTGCTTGTGTTTCCTCTCCAGCTGTGTTTCTTTGTGTCATATAAATAAATAAATATTTGAAAAAAAAGATACAAACTACCAATTGATATAATAAATAGTAAATATATAAGGTACAACATGAGCATCGTGGGTGTTATTTCCCTGTCAGACATGCAGCAAGCCCTGATACACATGCACGCAGGTGCCAAATAGAAGGAGACAGAGCAGAATGGCCACTGTGAAGGAGAAGCTCTTGGAGAAAAAGTGAACAAAGATTCAGAGTCAGGCTCTTCCTCATGAACATTGATCATGATAGAAGACAGTCAAATGGCTAAGAATGTGTACCAGGGTTTAGTGATGGGTGTTTTTTCCAGTGAGGTTGAAACAAAGCATAAGAAGGTTCAGGCTGGCATAAAAAGACTGTTTTGAGGCCTTTGGATAATTTCAGATGCCATATGTTATCAAAATGCCCTATGCCTTGAATTTTTTATTATTTTTTTCTCTCAAATAATTCACTGGTCTGTAACAGGTAATTCGACACAAGGGGAAAGCATGGCCTATTTAGACCTTGTGTCTGCTATCAGTAGAAGGAGTATGTCATCACTGTGGCCTGTGGTAGCTGAAGACATGTGGGGATGGGATGTGAAAGTCTTTGAACCTTTCTCAACCCAGTTTATTTTCCTTAGATTTGTGGAGTTGCTGTAAATTGAATATAAATAATTTATTTGTAAAATTTAATGACAGTTTTATATTAAGTGTCTGTTCTGATCTATAATGTAAATAAGACTGCTTTATGACAGCCTTAATAATTTTTGCTTTCATGCCATATTTTACACATCTTTGCAGGTAAACTTCACCATACCCATTAATAAACAATTGGCTGTTATTATAAATGGAACTTCCTCATTTAAGTTTGGGACTAGAAAGGATAGGACTTCTAATATAGCCACTGTTAGAGTGTAAAAGATGAAGTATCTGAATCATGTGTGGAGAGCTTCTCTGCTAGACTTGAAAAGAGGCTGCGGTTATGAGGAATGAAAGTGCTGGTAATATGTCGACTTTCGTCTCATGTATTGAAATATAAAATCATGATGTCTGTATGACTGCTGATGGATTGTTGTTGTAAAGTTTTATTACGGTATGTGCATATTGTCATGGGGTTGAAGAGAAAGAATGTTTCCTAATGAAAGTCCTCTGAAAATTTCCATACTGTACATAGATAAGAGTATACTGCATTTTTTCCTTTTAGTTTTTTTTTTGCTGTATCGAAAAATTAATATAACTCTTACTATCTACAACAAAAGGATGAATGAATAAAGAAAATATGGTTTATATACAAAATGGAAAAATACTCAGTCTAAAAAAAGGATGACATCTTGCCATTTGGAAAAACATAGATGGACCCAGTTGGTACAAACTTAAGTAAAATTGGTTAGATATAGAAAGACAAATGCTATAGGATTTCATGAGGATGTGGAATCTGAAAAGCAAAACAAATTAATAAACAAACAAAAAGCAGAATCAGACTCATAAATGCAGAGAAAAAAGTGATGGTTCTCAGAGGGGAGGCAAGGGGGGCTTGGGAGAAATGGGTGAATGAGGTGTGGGAGACACAAGTTTCCTGTCATGGGATGAATACATCATGTGGATGAAAGGCACAGCATAGGGAATATGGTCAATAGCATTGTAATAATGTCTCTGGTGTCAAATGGTAGTTACATTTGTAGTAAGCATAGCATAAGGTAAAAACTTTTCCAATTACGATAATGTCCACCTGAAGCTAATATAATATTGTGTGTCAACTATGTATCATTTAAAAAATATTTTATTAATTTAATTGACAGAAACACAACTGGGAGGGAACACAAGCAGGGTGAATGAGAGGGAGAAACAGGCTTCCCACTGAGCATGGAGCTCCATGCAGGACTCAATCCTAGGACTCCAGAACCATGACCTGAGCTAAAGGCAGATGCTTAAGGACTGAGTCACCCAGGTGTCCCTCGTTTTTAAAAAAAATATTGTGTGTCAACTATGTTTCTTTTAAAATGAGTAAGAAAGTATGCTTATGTCAAAGAGGTTACTGCCTAAGTACTTTTCCAGGATTTTGATGGATTCCTGACTCATGTTGAGGTCTTTCATCCATTTCATTTGCTTTTGTGTGTGGTGTAAGAGAATGGTCTAGTTTCACTCTTCTATATGTAGCTTTACAATTTTCCAAGCACTGTTTATTGAAGAGATGTCTTTTTTCCACAGGATATTTTTTCCTGCTTTGTCGAAGATGATTTGACTATAGATTTATGGGTCCAAATCTGGACTCTCTACTCTGTTCCATTGGTCTATGTGTCTGTTTTTGTTCCAGTACCATGATATCTTGGTGATCACAGCTTTGTAATAAAGCCTGAAGTCAGGTAATGTGATGCCCCCAACTTTGTTTTACTTCTTCAACAATTCCTTAGAGATTCAGGGTCTTTTTTGGTTCCATATAAATTTTAGGATTGTTTGTTCCACACTTTGAAGAATGTTGGTGGAATTTTTATCAGAATGGCATTGAAAGTATAGATTGCTCTGGGCAGTATAGACATTTTAACAATGTTTATTCTTCTGATGCATGAGCATGGAATGCTCTTCCATCTTTTTGTGTCATCTTCAATTTCGTTCATGAGTGTTCTGTAGTTCCTTGAGTACAGATTCTTAACTTCTTTGGTTAGGTTTATTCCTAAGTATCTTATGGTTTTTGGTGCTATAGTAAACAGAATCAATTCTCTGATTTCCCTTTCTATATTTTCATTGTTAGTGTATAAGAATGCAACTGATTTCTGTGCATTGATTTTGTATCCTGCCACATTACCAAATTGTTGTATGAGTTCTAGTAGTTTGGGGGTAGAGTCTTTTGGGTTTTCCACATAGAGTATCATGTAATCTGCAAAGAGAAAGAGTTTGACTTCTTCTTTGCCAAGTTGAATACCTTTTATTTCTTTATGTAGTCTGATTGTTGTTGCTAGGACTTCTAACACTATGTTGAAGAGTAGTGGTGAGAGTGGGGATCCTTGTCTTGTTCCTGATCTCAGAGGGAAGGCTGTCAGTTTTTCCCCATTGAGAGTGATACTTGCTTTGGGTTTTCCATAGATAGATTTTATAAGGTTGAGAAATGTTTCCTCTATCCCTATACTTTGAAGAGTTTTAATCATGAACGGATGTTGCATTTTGACAAATGCATTTTCAACATCAATTGAGAGTATCATGTGTTTCTTCTCTCTTCTCTTATTGATTTGTTCTATCACATTGATTGATTTGCGAGTATTGAACCAGTCTTGCATTTCTGGGATAAATTCCACCTGGTCATGTTGCATAATATTTTAGTGTATTGTTGGATCCAGTTAGCTAGGATCTTTTTGAGAGTCTTAGCATCCATATTCATGAGAGATATTGGTCTGAAGTTCTCCTTTTGATGGTGTCTTTGTCTGGTTTGGGTATTAGAGTAATGCTCACTTCATAGAAAGAATCTGGAAGTTTTCCTTCTATTTCTATTTTTTGAAACAGCTTCAGGAGAATAGGTGTTATTTTTTCTTTGTATGTTTGGTAGAATTCCCCAGGGAATCTGTCTGGTCCTGGGCTCTGTTTTTTTGGGGAGGTTTTTGATCACTGCTTCAACCTCGTTACTAGACAGAGGTCTATTCAGATTGTCAATTTCTTCCTGTTTCAGTCATGGAAGTTTATAGGTTTCCAGGAATGTATCCATATCTTCTAGATTGTTAAATTTATTGGCATATAACTGTTGATAGTAATTTCTGATGATTGTTTCTTTTTCCTTGGTGTTAGTCATGATCTGCCCCTTTCATTCATAATTTTATTAATTTGGGTCTTCTCCCTTTTCCTTTGGATTAGTTTGGCCAATGGTATATCGATCTTATTAATTCTTTCAAAGAATCAGCTTCTAGTTTCGTTGATGTGTTCTACTGTATCTCTAGTTTCTGATTCATTGATCTCTGCTCTAATCCCAATTATTTCACATCATGTGTGTGGGGGTGGTTTAATTTAGGCAAAGGAGACAAAAGTGAAAATTAACTTTTGGGACGTCATCAAAATAAAAAGCTTTTTTGTACAGCAGGAAACTCTCATCAAAAAAAAAAAAGAGGCAACCTACGGAATGGGAGAAGATATTTGCAAATGGCACTATGGACAAAGGGATGATATTCAAGATCTATTAAGAACTACTCAAACTCAACATCGAAAAAGAAGATGAACACATCAAAAAAATGGGCAGGAGACATGAAGAGGCACTTCTGCATAGAAGATATACAAATGGCTAACAGACACATGAAAAAATGTTCATCACCAGCTATCAGGGAAACTAAAATCAAAACCACACTGAGATACCACCTTACAGCAGTCAGAATGCCCAAAATAAACAAGACAGAAAACAACAAGTGTTGGAGAGACTGTGGGGAAAGGGGAACTCTGTTGGTGGGAATCCAGTTGGTGCAGCTGCTTTGGGAAACAGTGTGGAGATTCCTTAAAAAAAATAACAATAGAGCTACCCTATGACCCTGCAATTGCACTACTGGGTAGTTACCCCAAAGATACAGATGTGGTGAAATGAAGGGCCATATGTACCCCCAATGTTCATTGCAGAAATGGCCACAATCACCAAACTGTGGAAAGAGCCAATGTGCCCTTCAACAGATGAATGGATAGAGAAGATAGTACATATATATAATGGAATACTACACCTCCATCAGAAAGGATTAATATCCAACTTTTGTAGCAACATGGGCTGGATTGGAAGAGATCATGCTGAGTGAAATAAGTCAAGTAGAAAAAGTCAAGTATTACATGGCTTCACTTACTTGGGGTGCATAAGGGGTAATATAGAGCACAGTAGGAGAAAGAAAGGAAATGGGAAATAAGGTAATTCATGGAGAGAAAAGAAACATGAGTGACTTTGGACACAGAAACAAACTGAGGGACTTGGAGGGAAGGGTGTGGGAGGATGGGAGAGCCTGGTGGTAGGTACTGAGGGTACATATTGCATGGAGCACTGGGTGTGGGGCATAAACAATGAATCTTGGAACACTGAAAAAATAAAATAAATTTAAAGTTAAAAAAGTAAAGCATATTTATAAAACAAAAGTAGTTTTGTCTGAGAGTCATGGAAACCCAAACGTGATCTACCTGCAATTAACCTCACTAAGCCTGCCTAAGGGCCACAAGTAACTCTGGTCCCTTGGGGATACACTGCTCTTCAACTTCTGTGACAATTTCACTTCCAATTCTTTCTTTGATGATTTCTGTTTCAGCTTCTTTGACAGATTTTTTCTGTGTGCCCTTTTGGTTGGCACTTGGTCCTAGATCATATGCTCTTATTCTCTTCAGGGTCCTCACAGGGAAGCCCATCTGTCTCCCTGACTTCAGAGAGCAATTCTCTCTTCCTTACTCTTCCCTCCCCTGAACTCCATGGCCTGTGTTTCTGCTCTGGAAGGAGACAGCTCTATCTGGGCCAACTCTTTCAATAAGTAATTAATTGGACCTTCATCTGTGCTAGTGGGGAACAAATACAGAAGGTTTCTGAACACACTGCTTTTTCTTTTCCTTCTTCCTTTGTTCTTCTTTTTTCTTTTTGTTTTCTTTATTTTTTAAAGTTTCAGGGGTAGAATTGAGTGTTGTATCAGTTCCATAGAACACCCAGTGCTCATTCCATCAAGTGCCCTCCTTAATGCCCATCCCCCAATGACCCCATTCTCTCATCCACCTCCCATCCAGCAACCCTGTTTGTTCCCTACAGTTAAGAGTCTCCCATGTGCTCCTGGGTGGCTCAGAAGGGGTGAGTCTCTGCCTTTGGCTCAGGTCGTGATCTCAAGGTCCTCAGTCTCTCCACTCAGCAGGGGGCTTGCTTCCTCTTCTCTGCCTGACTCTCTGCCTATTTGTGATCTCTCATTCGGTCAAATAAATAAATAAAATCTTTAAAAAAAAGAGTCTCTTGGGGCGCCTGGGTGGCTCAGTTGGTTAAGCAACTGCCTTCGGCTCAGGTCATGATCCCGGAGACCTGGGATCGAGTCCCACATCGGGCTCCCTGCTCAACGGGAAGCCTGCTTCTCCCTCTCTCACGCTCCCTGCTTATGCTCCCTTTCTGGCTATGTTTCTCTCTGTCAAATAAATAAAATCTTAAAAAAAAAAAAAGGAGTCTCTTATGGTTTGCCTCCCACTCTGTTTTAATCTTTTTTTTTTTTTTTCCCTCTCTCCCCCTATGGTTGTTGGTTATTTCTTAAATTCCACATATGAGTGAAATCATATGGTATTTGTTTTTCACTGATTTCACTTAGCAAATAATTTATAGTTAGAACCACATCATTGTAAAGCATAAGATTTCATTCTTTCTAGGGATAATATCCAACTGTATGTATATACCAAATCTTCTTTATCCAGACTTTTTAAATGCCTGTTTTTATACCCCACTGCTTATTTTTCTTTATTGTTACTTAAGTCTTCTTTTTTTTATTTTCCAGTGTTCCAAGATTCATTCCCCATTCCCCACACCCAGTGCTCCACGCATTAGGTGCCCCCAGTACCCACCACCACGCTCTCCCATCCCTCGACCCCCCTCCCTCCCAAGTCCCTCAGTTTGTTTCTGTGTCCAAAGTCTCTGCTATTTTGATTCTCTCCCTGGATTACCCTACTTCCAATTTACTTTCCTTCCCCCACTGTCCTCCAGGTTACTCCTCATGCACAGCAAATAAGTGAAACCATGTGATACTTGACTTTCTCTACTTGGCTTATTTCACTCAGCATAATCTCTTCCAGTCCAGTCCATGTTGCTACAAAAGTTGGATATTCATCCTTTCTGATGGAGGCATAGTATTCCATTGTATATATGTACCACATCTTCTTTATCCATTCATCTGTTGATGGGCACCCTGGCTCTTTCCACAGTTTGGCGATTGTGGCCATTGCTGCTATGAACATTGGGGCACATATGGCCCTTCTTTTCACTACATCTGTATCTTTGAAGTAAATGCCCAGTAGTGCAATTGCAGGGTCATAGGGTAGTTCTATCTTTAATTTTTAAGGAATCTCCACACTGTTTTCCAAAGTGGCTGCACCAACTTGCATTCCCACCAATAGTGTAAGAAGGCTCCCCTTTCTCCACAGCCTCTCCAACACTTGTTATTTTCTGTCTTGTTAATTTTAGCCATTCTGACTGGTGTAAGGTGGTATCTCAGTGTGGTTTTGATTTGAATTTCCCTGATAGCTAGTGGCACTGAACATTTTTTCATGTGTCTGTTGGCCGTTTGTATATCTTCTATGGAGAATTGCCTCTTCATGTCTCTTGCCCATTTTTTGATGGGTTCATCTTCTTTTTGGGTGTTGAGTTTAAGTAGTTCTTTATAGATCTTGGATACCAGCCCTTTGTCTGTAGTGTCATTTGCAAATATCTTCTCCCATTCTGTGGGTTGCCTCTTTGTTTTGTTGACTGTTTCCTTTGCTGTACAGAAGCTTTTTACTTTGATGAAGTCCCAGAAGTTCATTTTCGCTTTTGTCTCCTTTGCCTTTGGAGACTTGTCTTGAAAGAAGTTGCTGTGTCCGATGTCAAAGAGGTTACTGCCTATGTTCTTTTCCAGGATTTTGATGGATTCCTGCCTCACGTTGAGGTCTTTCATCCATTTCGAGTTTGCCTTTGTGTGCGGTGTAAGAGAATGGTCTAGTTTCATTCTTCTATACATAGCTGTCCAATTTTCCCAGCACCATTTATTGAAGAGACTGTCTTTTTTCCACTGGATATTTTTTCCTGCTTTGTCAAAGGCGATTTACCCATAGGTTTGTGGGTCCATATGTGGGCTCTCCACTCTGTTCCATTAGTCTATTTCTCTGTTTTTGTGCCAGTACCACGCTGTCTTGGTAATCACAGCTTTGTAATAAAGCCTGAAGTCAGGTAATGTGATGCCTCCAGCTTTGCTTTTCTTCTTCAGCATTTCCTTAGCGATTTGGGGTCTTTTTTGGTTCCATATAAATTTTGAGATTGTTTGTTCCATCGTTTTGAAGAATGTTGGTGCAATTTTGATCGGAGTGGCATTGAAAGTATAGATTGCTCTGGGCATTTTGACAATGTTTATTCTTCCGATCCGTGATCATGGGATGCTCTTCCATCTTTTTGTGTCTTTTTCAATTTCTTTCATGAGTGTTCTGTAGTTCCTCGAGTACAGATCCTTGACTTTTTGGTTAGGTTTATTCCTAAGTATCTTATAGCATTTGGTGCTATAGTAAACGGAATTGATTCTCTGATTTCCCTTTCTATTTTTTCATTGTTAGTATATAAGAATGCAACTGGTTTCTGTGCATTGATTTTGTATCCTGCCACAGTACCGAATTGTTGTATGAGTTCTAGTAGTTTGGGGGTAGAGTCTTTTGGGTCTTCCACATAGAGTATCATGTCATCTGCAAAGAGAGAGAGTTTGACTTCCTCTTTGCCAAGCTGGATACCTTTTATTTCTTTCTGTTGCCTGATACCCCACTGCTTATAATGATTTGTGGCAGCCTCTTCAAGCAGACTCCCTCTCTTTCACCCTATCCTCAGCTATATCACACCCAGCTCAATTCTCCACACCTGCTACCTTCAAAATAATTATTGCTTTTCTACCTGTAGCCTTGCAACACTAGTTTCTCATAAAACAATGATTGATTGTGATTGATAACTTGGGAGTTAAGAATGATCTGATAAGTATGTAGTTGTATTTGAGGGAAGAGACAAACTTAATTCTTCCTCCAGGACTTTCTGGGTGCTGGACATGGAAGACAGTGAAACTTGGGACAGGGCAGATTTTGTCATCCCCCTTCTATGAGAGCTGAATATCCTTTTGGCAAGTAGGTAATGGCTTGTGACACAGTGTCATCCTTTTTAGGTTTAGGTTTATTGTGGGACGGTGCACAAAACATAATGTCTACCATTTTATCCACTTAGATTTAAGCCTTAATGGATGATTTGAGAGCAGCATTTACTCTAGTGCCATGTTGTCTGACTTACCCCACAACTGTGAACTTTCATGCAGTCTGATGCCCATGTCTTCATTAACATTGGTGTCAGTGTTTTAACAAATGGTAACTCTGAGTGACAGATTTAGCTTTGTACTGGTTAAATTTTTCAGCCTCTCCATGAACTTCACTATAAACATGATGGGAAATATGAGTTATACATCTTGAAGGAAAGTCTACCTGTTTTCCCTTAAAACACAGTTTCCAGCAATGATATCATAAGGGTCATTGAAAAAGTCATCAGTCAAATGCCAGGTTAGCCAAATGCCAGGTTACTGGCCACCCAAATGAGGCCATCCTGACAGAGCCCTGGTAATTGGCTGGGGCATGGTGGTGACATCACAATAACACACTGTGATGACCCAGGAGTGTTATAAAAGCACATCAATAGCCCAGGATGCACAGAGGAGAGATATAGCACTTTAACCACAGCTTTTCCTGCTATTCCTCATGTTCTCTGTGGGGAGCCAGAGCCAGGATGACATCAACAGTTGAGTAAGAGCTCCTGAACTCATCAGCCTGGACATCTTCACCAAGGCTAGGCAAGAATTAACAGTTGAGCAAAACTCCTGGTACCCACCTGTCTGGACCCCTGCTTTTGTGAGAGAGGAGAGACAAAGGACAGTTAAATATGTGTGAGGTTTAACTAATAGCTTAGGAGGAAATAAGAGAATTGGTGCCTTGAGGTTTGTTACTGGTGTTTGGGAAAGAGATAAGGGGGACTGTGGGGGTATGGAAGGAAGTTGTAAAACCCTTGCTGAGACCCTTCCACTATGGGTGTTAGCACTGTTCACTCTATAATGGCTTGTAACCCTGGATAAAACCGGCACTGTTTGGACATGGATCCACTTTGTCCCTCCTGTTCCCATCTCTTTTCTTCTTCTTCTTTCTTTCACCATCTCTTTGCCCTTAGGTCTCTGCTCACGTTGCTGCATCGGCCGCAACAGTTCTCTGTCTGTTTCATGCCCCTGCCCATGACAAGCTCCCTGCCCATTCCTCCTTCCCTGGGCCTGTTACCAACACTCTGCAAACTACCTTTATGTTTGTTCCTACCTTCATGTCCCTTGTCATTCTCAGAAGTCCTCAAACCTGTGCCCAGTGACTCCTAGACCCGTTTCCCACAGTGTTGATGGCATAGCTACTCAGGGACACATTCCTTTTAGTACATGGGAATGAAACAATTGAAATCAGAGTACTGTACATTCTTAGCTGACTGTGTCCCACATCTTTGGGGTCAAAACTGGGTTCTTCACAGGGAAGCTGAATCCGTGTCCTGAGGAAACACTGGGCCCAGTAGTACTCTGGAGCCCACCAACACAGCTTACCACAGGGCACATGAATGCACTAAATATCCAGTTGACGCTGATGTTCACAATGTTTTCAAACAAGAGTTAGAAAGGGAATTTTATGAAAAAAGTAAGTCCTGAGATAAGGAATCACCACAGCCCTGGACATAATGTGACTCCTTGGGACACATGTATTCAGACCACAAGCTGTCTGACGCAGCTCAGCAGTGGACAAACTAATTTCTAGACATCTGGCCAACCAGGAGCCTACAGACCACAGACTCTTGAATACAGCTTAACAGAGACAAATTCAGACCCAGAACAGAGAAACCACCAGGAACCCAAAGTCTGGGAGCATCCTTTAAGCATTTGACACTGGGAATATGAGTCACATAGACACTGCTTGGACAAGGAGTCCTCATAATACACCTTGCCAACCCAGTGCAACACAAAGTGACTGGTGTTGCCGAGTGTCAAGAAACCACAAGTCTGCATCTCAGGTCATACTGGGAAAGTGATTCACTTAAACGGGAGCATCATCATGTGCCCTTGGACCTGGAGACAAGAAAGAGCCCTGAGCTAGGTGAAGAATACATCTGAAAAACCAGCATACCATGTGTTCATTAACCTAGAAATCAACAAATCAGCTATCTACTAGGCCAAACAGGATATTGGAGAGCAGGTTCACCATGTACTCTTGCACCTGGACACCAAGAAGACAGCTCTGTTCTAGGCAAAGAAGGCACCTGTACAGTGGGCTCACCACTTGTCCTTTGATATCAATAACAACAACTTAGGTCTACAGTAGGCCAAGCAAGCACCTGTAGAGTAAAATCATTTTATGCTCTTGGACCTGGAAATCAACAACTCACCTCTATCTTTGACCAAGAAGGCACATGGACAGCGGGCTCACCATGCACACATGTAATGCTGGAGACCACCAGTGCAGCTTTGATCTAGGTCAAACAGCACCTGGGCAGCTGGCTCACCATGTACCATAAAACTGGAGGCAAACGATGGATAACTTGTCTAGGTCAAAGACACAACTTGACCAAGTACTCAAAACATGCTCAACTCCACTCTCTACTAGGAAAAGCAGGAAACTTGAAAGTAGGTTCCCATTGGCCCTTGTACTGGAGACCAAAAGCTCTAGGGCAACTAGACACCTGGAAAACATGTTTGCTATGTATCTGTAGACCTGGCACCCAACAACTGAGCTTTGTGTTAGGCCAAGAAGTTACCTTGACAGGGGGATCGCTATATACTCTTGGACTTGCAGATCAATAAATGAGCTATCTGATAGGCCAAGGGGTCACCTTGACAGCAGGCTCACCATGTGCCCTTGGTCCTGGAGACCAAAAATGCAGCTCTGCACCAATCTAAGCAGGTACCTTGAGAGCAGGCTTACCATGTGTCCTTAGACCTTGAGACCTAGAACAGAGCTCTGGGCTAGGCCAAGCACATACCTGTTCAGCAGGATTACTGTGTGCCCATGGAGTGCAATACCAACAACTCATGTCTGTGCTAGGCTTAGCAGGCATGTTGGTAGTGGGTTCACCATGGGCGCTTGGACCTGGAGACCAACAACTGAGCTGTCTGATAGACCAGGCAGTCACCTGGATAGCAGTACCACCATCTGCCCTTGGACCTCATACCAACAATGCAGCTCTGCACTAGGTCAAGCAGGCACCTCAACACAGAGTTCCCCTTGAATAATGAAGTGGATCCTTACTTCCCCTGAGAGCACAGAGAATACAAATACTGGGCTTGCCAATTGGTGTCAGATTATGAGATCTCCAAACCTGCTCAGTATTGCACTGATGTTTCCATTGGACAGATAACCATATTGGAACATTCAAAGCATTAGCCCTCCATCCCAGCTTATTAGAGGGCTAAAAAGCTATTGGAACACCACCCTGATCCCACACCTTATGACTTTCAACTTCACAGAAGCAAACATTTGAGTCCCTTCTCACCATGGAGTTACTTCAGCCTAAGGCACATATGGCCTGCAGTCTGTGCACTATTCATTTTGGGGGGAGTTATCCTCAGAAGAAAATTACACCATGCTCTAGGAGATGAAACAGTTCCCAGTGATTTGAAGACTTTGTATTAAAATCTTGGGCAGGAAATAAGGAGGGGCAATGTAAAAAGTTATAGGAGACCCAGGCCCTGAACACTGTGGAGTCATTGACTGAGATCCTCCAGTTGAAAGAGAAGTGTTACATCCACAAGAGAAAGGTGGAGGGGCACCTGGGTGGCTCAGTGGGTTAAAGCCTCTGCTTTTGGCTCAGGTCAGGATCTCAGGGTCCTGAGATTGAGGCCCACATCAGGTTCTCTGCTCAGCAAGGAAACTGCTTCCTCCTCTCTGCCTACTTGTGATCTCTCTGTCAAAAAATAAAATCTTAAAAAAAAAAAAAAAAGAGAGAGAACGGTGGAACCTTAAAATTAGAAGACAAACAGTGCAGTGAGAGAGGCAGACTCAGTTCCATGAAGTGGAAAGGTTCTTCATTCAGATGAAGACCTTAGTGGAACTTTTGCCTTCCATGCAGTGCCCAAGGAGTGATGTTTATGTACCCACTCACAATGGCACAGAAGGGGAGTTGGGAAAAGTATGGTATATCCAGGAGTGGGGGTATAGTACACATTTGAATATTAGGTTAAATAAATAATTTAACATTATCATTTTTGAATCAGTAGTTTATGAGAAACAACCACTGGGCTACTGTAATGTACAGCCTATTTTAAAGTCATTACTGCCTCTTATGAATCATCATATTCTCCTAAGTCTGGCATCTCCATGTCCCTGAAAATAAGTTTGTGAAGTATGTAGAGTTGACACTGAAGATAACCTACCTATCCCCATCAACATTTTCAGACATACTTATTTCTAGAACTCACAGCTGCTGAGTTCACTTCTATTCTTACCAGAAGGAAAAGAGAAGCAGTATGTCTGTACAGAGGTATTTCTTCATAAAGCATATCTGGCTGAGATCTCCCAGCAGATTGTTGCTAAACTTGAGGTTGGTCTCTGATGTTATGGCTTCAAGCTGTGTCGTGACAGCAGATATTTCTCCACTACATGTTCCTGTGTGATGCAGGCCTTGGAAAAGCAAATGTGACAAGACCAGAGAAACAGGGTAGAGCGAGTCTAGAGGCATGGGACCATTCTCCGTCTCTGGGTGAGAAAGTGTGGTTCAGGACCATAGTCAGAGTGGTGTGATGGACAGGATTTTGGATTCTATTCTGACCGAAGAAACACTGCATGAACTGGGGGAGACATCCAGGATTCACATTGGGTGCTTTAAGTTACTGGGTGTTTCCACAGAGTAAGGCACAATATGAGAGACCTGGGACAGGTGCACCTTGGAGACTCTGGGTCTGAATGGACAAGAAGAAAAGGGGCCACTTCAAAGAGACAGAGTGTGATTCTATGATATATTGGGCACTAGGGGTCATAACGGAGTTAGAATGTGAGATTTCAGGCTGGATTCTCTTGGGAAATGTTCCTTTTTTGATCCTGGGGTGTGGACTGTAATATCAAGTGTGGTGCAGATGTCAGTGAGCTGGTGCCCACATGCGGCTGCAGCTGAGGTTGAAGGGGAAGGACCTAGAGCTGTGGTCCTGGGATGAGGTCAGTCATGGCAGAGTACTCATAGCACTTTGGCATAAACGGATGGAACCAGGAGGAAGTATTCCTCTGGAGGTGAGAAGAGAACTTCAGGCAAACTTGGGAAGTGGGAGTCATCCTAAGTGGATGATGTCTGAGCTGATTTGAGGATGCTGCTTTAAGGATTCAATTTGGAGGCTGGTAGAATCCAGGTCACTTAAATGTAAGAGGAATGTGGGTTGTTTATGTGATCACAGCAATTGGAACCTCCTGCACTTAGCTGCTCAGTGGTCACCATAACCTTGGTTCCACAAACATCAGGCTCCTAGGTGGGCTAGATCATAGACCTATTCACTCCTTAAATCCACATTCCTTCATCTCTATAACTGGGTCAACTTTGTTAGGAGGATATTTGTGTGAGCAGGAGGCAGGAGATGGTAGCATTGGGGATGGTATTAACAAGGGCAGGGGACAAATTCAGTTCCAAGGAGGGAGGGAGGAAAGGAGGATAGACTGTGAGCCAGGTCCTTGTCCTGGCCTCTTCTATTCAGAGGCAAAACATCAGCTCTTGGAGGACAGCTGTCTAGGTGCTGATTCTGTTCCACACCTGGCCTTCTCTGACACATAGGGTTACAGGGCATCGCAGCCCAGCACCTTCCCATTTATAAACCAGTAACAGATACCTTGTGCCTTCTTCACTCCTACCTGATACTCTCATCTTAGGGTCCTGGCACCTATAGGGATGCTTAGAGCTCCAGCAAGCAATGGTGGGGCTGCTAGTCTTAGGAGATTATTCTGAGATGTTCTGATAGGTAGATCCCTACTACAGATACATAAGGAGGCAGAGAGGTAGATCTATAGGTTCACAGGAAGACGTAGATAGTTCAGAAAGTTTCCTTCATAACCGCAACCTTCACCCATTTTGGTACACTGGAAAATCCTTTAACTAGGGATTGGTCAGGGCCTGATCCCATTCTTATCTGGGGCCAAGAATATATCTGTGTATTTCTTAGTTCTGCTGATTTTCCTCGGTGTTCCTGAGCCACTAGTTCATCATCATCATGAGCCAGTGGCCAGGAAAAAGCTGATTCTCCTGTTCAAGAAATTATATCTGACCCCACAAGGTCACCCAGCCTGGGAAACATGGCGTTAAGTTCCATCCACCTGGAGGCAGATCTAGAGGCTGGTCAGTGAGGGGGAAGAGATTGTAAGGAGGCATAAGGATGACCTGATGTCTAATAAATTGTCTGTCACTATATTGGTTGTTCTTTCTTGCCAGGTGAGCCCAGTTTATGTTCATTCTTATTGGGCTTATTTTCCTGATCCCCCTCTGTTGTGCCAGGTTACCTGAATGGATCCCAGTTTTAAGGTTTTTACTGATCACACCAGTCTCATAGATGGGGAGAGTAACAATCACATTACTCCTCAATGGGCAGTCTTCAATTATACAGGATAGTCAGCATCACCTCCTATCTGTTTGAGCTCAAGCTCACAGGTTGGATGTCTTCCATTGATTTATGAGTCCAAAATTACTAGGAGAAAAGATCTTATGAGGAGAGGATTTTCTACTGCTTCCACTGCACCCTCTGCTTTGCCACCTCATGGACTTCCTCCCTGTTCCTATAGTTGCCTTCATGTCTTTGGCTCATTCCCTCCATGGTTCCACTGCTATTTCACACCACCTTCAAAATGTCTTATCCAAGGGACTTCTCAAAAAATCCTGGACAGGTCACATTGATCTGCAAGCTCCAGAGATGTAGCTGAAAGGATAACTCATGGGAGATGGGTCTCAAATGTTTTAACTGGAAAGGGTGGTTATGTACAAAGGGACTTTTGGAGATTAGCTGCTGCCTCTAGGGAAATTATGGTCTCAACTATCTTTAATGGGCTGACTACTACAAATAGCCTTGTTGCTTGTGTGACTCCTCCTTAAGTATTGCTTATAGGCTCTGTTGTTATCACTCTTGAGGAACATCATCAGTCATTGAAATGCCTGAATTGTAACCTTATTAATTTCCTAAATACAATAGGGATATGGTGGTTGTCCTTCAACAACCATCTTTTGTTATGTTTCCTATAAATTGTAGTGGCCACTGGCATTAAGATGCTGGAATACAAACCTTAATAGAAATCAACAAACAATTGTCTACAGATCGGAGGGTAACTGGTATGATTATCGCTGGCCTTATGGCCTCAGTCACTCTCATTGCTAGTGCAGTGACTTCTGTGGTAGCACTTACTCAAAGTGTCCAAACAGTGCATTTTGTCAATCATTTATCTTGCAATATTCATTTTGGAATTTGCTTAGTATTCTTATTTTACTCACACTTATGTTCTATATTTTTCCAGTCTACCTACAATTCAGATTCCACCAGCTCTGTCAACTTCAAATTATAGCCCACAAGCTCAAATTAAAAGAGGGAATTGTAGGAATCTAACTGCACACTGAGAGTGTCCCTGAAGTCAAGGGATTCTTGACAAAGGCTAGCTTCCACAATTCCTGCAGTTCACTCACTACTTGACTTGGCTCACATAAGCACTCTGGGTCATGCTGGCACAGTCCTTGAGCTCCCCTATAAATATGCTTGAGAAAACTGTCGTTTTGAAGGAAGGTGGTCATGTGGGAATTGTGGTCCTCTGACCTCAAGCTCCGTGATAAACATTTTTGTTATTGAACTACAAAATAGTCTCTCTTTTATATGAAATATAAAATAAAATCTGTCATACATGTTGGGCTTTCAATGGGTCATAAGCCCATGGAGACCTCCAAATCCCAGGTTTCTGTCTCCTTTTTTTCTTAATTCCCCATCATTCTCTCTCACTCTTCCCTGGGACGTCTCACACTGGTCTACTCCAGCAGAAATACCTACATATGAACATATAGCTTATTGTATCCTTCTAAATCAAAATGGGGTTGATCTTAGATGGCCTTAGTTTCTAGAAATCAGGATGTCTGAAATGGTTGATGGGGACAGCGAGGGAGTGCTCAGGGTCAATTCTGCATACATCACTGACACTTTCTCAGAGCTTTGGAGCATCTTGCCCACAAACAGGAGACTGTGATGACTTATAAGGCATAGTAGTAATATCATCTGGGCTGTACATCACAATCACCCAACAGTTGTTTCTTGTAAATTGCTCATTCTGAAATGATGGTTATAAATTATTTTTTCCTTGATAAATATGAAAACTAATGTTATATCTTCACTCCTGGAGATGACTACACTTTTCCCAGCTCCTCTTTTCTGCCATCTTAAATGTGTGGGTGGAGGAACCCACATGTGGGTCTCATGGATGACATTGCCTGGAAGGCAAAAGCCTTCAGGAAGTCCTTCATGTCCCAAATAATCTCTCCACCTCATAGACCTGAGCCTGCCTCTCCCCCGACTACTTTTACTGTTTTTCTAAGGTCTCTACCTTTCCTGCCAGGATGGAGCACCTCTCCTTCATCTGGAGGACCTTAACCAATTATTCCTCTGTCCTCAGGGCCTGGGGTCTCTTATAAAATTCCATCCAGGCTCCACCTCATATTCTGCTATGAGTTCTATTTCAAACTCTTCAAACTTTTGGTTTGGCTCCTCTTTTCAGCATGATATCTCTTTTTTTTTTCCCTAAGAGAACTCCCCAAAATAGGAAAGCTACCCAGGTGACAATCTACAAGGACCTTAGTATGACATCTATCCCAGAGCACTGAGGACTCAATTACCCTGGTGTCATTTACCTTAGTTAAAGCACGTCCAGTTATCAAGGTGTTCTAGAGTCTTGTTGATTCAGTGAAGTGCTGGGTAGGATGAGTCATGAAGAAAAGGCTTCCAGTCAACCTCTTCTGAAAACCCAATTGTCCTATCCTCTACTGAGTTTGTCAGAGGTCTCCTGGTCAGCCTCATGTCTGAGAGACTCAGCCCAGTGCCAAGATTAAACAGAGGGCTTGGGGTTCCAGGTCTCCCAGTGGGCCTGGTGTTCTAGGGAATCAATTGCCAGTTGTCTGCTCAGTTGGTGCACCCCTATGGATAGAGTATAGTCATCCTGGTGTCCAAGTGAGTTCTTTGCAACTGCCAAGCTGAGTTGGAGTGTCTCAAAATTCCTGGTTGGCTCAATGTTATGAGGACTAAATTCCCTTATGTTTTGTTGGGCTTAAGAATCCCACTCAATTCAGTGTCCAGATAACTCATTTGGCCAGTGTGCAGCTGTGTTAGAGGTATAATGATATCAAGGTATCCAGTGGTCCTTGATTATTGGGGACTGCATTTCTGTGTTCTCTACCAGAAGACTACCCCCCTTTGTCCTAGTATGCAGGTTACTCCTTTCCCTGGTAGAGTTGGGTTGGAGGGTTGGTGGTCTTAAGGCTTCTGCAGGATTCACAGTCCTAATAATACATGTGTCCTAGTTCAAGAGGGGTTTTAAAAGGAGGACTTTGAAGTCCTGGTGTTCTGATAACCTTATTGCCTTATGTTCTACTGGGTTGGATAGCTCATATTCTGAGGGTTCCTGCTCAGTCTACAGTCTAGGTGATTCATTTGCCCACTGCTAACTGTATTGGAGGCCTCCTAGTCTGAGGGCTCATGTGGAACCAAATGCCCTATGTTCTCCTGGGTTGGATAGATTGTCTTCTGTGGGCTGCATGTCAGAACTTGGATCCAGGGGATTCACCCAGGACTGCACCCAGGACTCAACTGGGTTGGAGACCTCATGATCTGAAAGCTCCTGGTTAGCCTAGTGTCCAGGGGACTTTTTTGGCTGGTGCTGAGGTCCTTTGGAAATTTTGTGGCTTGAGCACTCCTGGTGGCCCTAGCATTCTAGGGGACAGCATGCCCTTATCCTCTGATGGGATGAAGGGCTCCCAATCTCTGTCAGTCAAGTGTCTAGGTAACTCTATTGCCAAGTGTGGAACTGGGTGTTCAGTGAATGTTCCTACTTGGTCAGGTGTTGTTAGGACTCAATTGTTCTGTGCTCTTCTGGACTCTAGAGCTCCAGTTTAGAGCATTCCCACACAGCCAGTGTCCAGGACTCTCATTTGTCATGTCAAGCTGGGTTGGAATTATCATTGCCTAGAGGTCCTGGCAAGTGAGGTGTTCTGTGAACTTGACCACTGTGTGCTCTGCTAGATTTGAGGGCTCATATTCAGGGGATTATCCTTCACCCTGATGACAGCGGTCCTCATTTGGCAGTGCAGAGTTCAGTTAGATGTTTTATAGTCTCATCTCTCCCAGGAGGCCTGGTTTTCTGATAATTCAATTGACCTGTTGCCTGTTGCATTGGAGGTGTACATGGCCCAGAGTCTTGGTAATTCCTAGACCACCTCACTGTCCAGATGACATGTTTCCCTAAGGCCAAGCTTAGTTTGAGGGGGTTTGATCAGAGGGCTTCTAGCAAGCCTGGGGTCCTGGGGACTTGACTGGCATATGGCTCTCCTGCAATTAGAAAACAAAAAGAAATAAAAGACATCCAAATTTGGAAGTAAGAAGTAAAATTTTCATTATTTGAAGATGACATGTTAGTATGTATAGAAAAGCCTGAAGATCCTACCAAAAAACTACTAGAACTGATCAATGGATATAGAAAATTCACAGGATACAATATGTGCAAATGTGCAGAAATCTGTTGCATTTCTATACATTACTAATGAAGCAACAGAAAGAAAAAGAAATGCTATTTGCAATTGCACCCAAAATTTGATACCTAAGAATAAAATTAACCAAGTATATGAAAGGCTTGTGCTCTGATAATTACAAAACAGAAAAAATAAATTGAGGTTTACAGGAAGAAATGGACAAGCAGTTCATGCTCATCTGTTGGAAGAACAAAAGTTGTAAAAATGTGTATACTACCCACACCATCAACACATTTAATATGATCTCTAACAAAATACCAATAGCACTTTTCACAGAGCTACAACAAGCAATCCTTAAATTTTCCTAGAGCCAAAACGTTCCATAACAAGTGAAAGTAATATTGAAAAGAAAAACAAAATGAGAGGCAACATTAGTTATCTCTTAAATTTATATTATAAATTTGTAATAATCAGCATAGTATGGCACTGTCATAAAAATAGAAATGTAGATCAACAGAACAATATTGAATACCTTGAAATAGACTTACACTTATATTAAATAAAAAGTAGTCTGTGTGAATATATATAGACAGATTATATATATATATACACATATAATGTATACATATAATGTATACATATAATATATACATATAATGTATGTATATATATGCATGTTAATTTACTCAGTCATAAAAATGAAATGAGATCTTACTTTTTGCAATGATACAAACAAAGCTGCAAAGTATTACAGAAATGAAATAAATCAGTTACAGAAAGAGAAATACCATGTGATTTTACTCATATGTAAATTTAAGAAACATGGAAACAAAGGGGAAAAAATGAGAGGCAAACCAATAAAAAGACCCTTAACTCTAAAGAATTACGTGATGGTCACCAGAAGGCAGAGTGTAGGGTGGAGATTAAGGAGAGCACTTGTAATGAGCACCAAGTGTTGCATAAAAGTGTTGAAGAATTACACTGTATATCTGAAACTACTATTATGCTGTACATAACGGGAATAAAAATCTTTAAAAAGTAAGTGGTTACAAATGATATAATTTTAGTATATAATGAAATTCACTTTGCACTTAATTGTTGCAAGTGGTTCTATGTTTATACACTTGAATACAGTACAATTTTTTTAAAAAAATATGTATCAATTAACAATCCTGCGATTGATCAATTAATATAGCAATATAACAATTATCTTTGAAAAATAACATTTATATCCATAAAGATATCCATTTATCATCTATCATCTATCTACATAAACATAAAATGCAAAACACCACAACATAAAGATATAAATAAAGTTAGTACATTTGAAAGTGGAGAATTCCTGCATTAGAGCTGATCCCTATCATAGCTAAAAAATTGTGAGATTTCATTTCCACCCACGGTAGGCAGATACATTACAACTGTAGTGGCTCTGTTATGTTTTGATGAACTTCAGAAAAGTGTTCTTCTCTGTTTTCCATGGCACCAGTGATTCCTATCCTAACAAAATGTATTTCATTGTAACCTATGTATTTCATTGTAATCTACAGCTATCCACATGAAAGCAATTTAAGACAACCGAGATTCCATTTTTTTTATAAGTGTATCATTGATTGTGGCTCCTGGGTGGCTCAGTGGGTTAAGCACCTAAGTCTTGATTTTGACTCAGGTGATGTGAGATGGATCCCCAAAGCAGGGATCCAAGTCAGGTGTGGAACCTGCATAATATTCTCTCTCCATATGAACCTCCCCTCAGCACTCTAAAAATATATTTTAAAAGTGTACAGTTGCTTATATGCCCATATATAATTTTATAAAAACTATAATTAAAAGAGATTATATTTATATAGAGAGTTTGTGTCAGCACAGGAAATCCATATATTTCCATTTAAGTAACACAGGATGAGGTTCCCCAGCCAGGTAGCCTGTTTTATTCACAAACAATTCTGTTTTTTAAACCTAGCCTAGGGAAACAGTTCTTTTTCACAAATGTAAGCTAAATATATTCAATAAACAAGTTACGGGGGGCCTGGGTGGCTCAGTTGGTTAAGCAACTGCCTTTAGCTCAGGTCATGATCCTGGAGACCCGGGATCGAGTCCTGCATCGGGCTCCCTGCTCTGCGGGAAGCCTGCTTCACCCTCTCTCACTCCCCCTGCTTGTGTTTCCTCTCTGGCTGTGTTTCTCTCTGTCAAATAAATAAAATCTTTTCAAAAAATAAATAAACATGTTATAATAATAATTTTTTAAAAGCCTGATAAGGTCATCCAAAACTCCATTTTGGGTTTCAACCCAGCTTTCTTTGATTTAGAATCCTATTAATAGTGATTTTTTTAAAAAGGTTTTTATTTATTTATTTGACAGAGAGAGAGAGATCACATGTAGGCAGAGAGGCAGGCAGAGAGAGAGGAGGAAGCAGGCTCCCTGCTGAGCAGGGAGATCATGACCTGAGCCAAAAGCAGAAGCTTTAACCCACTGAACCACCCAGGCTCCCAATAGCGATTTTTTTTAAGGGACATGGTGAAACCAGAAATACCCTTCATTCTTTCTGCACTGGGAACAGTTTGAAGTTTAGATCACTGAGACTGAGAGGTTTTCATGATAAGGATCATTAGGCAGGACTGGAGTTATAGGGCAATAACTAAAGCACTTGTCCTTCCACAGGCATTTTGCCTGTGTTCAGGGAAGTACAGGGAGGGGAATTTTCATCCACACTGGGTCCCACTCGAATTTCATACCTTCGGTGGGAACAGGTATGCCAAGGGGTCCCATAAGGTGTGCTGTTGTCACAGAAATGCACAACAAGACTCTAAAGTCTTATGCATAAACATATGAAAAGGGGATGAAACTAAGTGCAGCACTACTTTTGAGGTTTTTAAATGTCTCCTCTATTCAGATGCCTCCTGCTTCCCTTTCTTTTTCACTTTGCCCGATATCATTCTTCCTGAGTAGAGTATCTGACACAGGTTTTGTGTGTCTTGGTTTTATATTTTTCTATGATCATAGTTGCTAATTGAAAAACTACTTTAGCAAAATATTTTCTGTTTAGTCATTTTGACCAGTGTGGGTGGTATCTGATTGTGGTTTTGATTTGTATTTCCCTGATGCTGAGTGATGTTGAGCATTTTTCATATCTGTTCACCATTTGTATATAGACAGCAGAATATTACTCAACCATCATAAAGAATGTCATCTTGCATTTGCAACAACACTGATGGAAGAGGAGGGTGTTAGGTTAAGTGAAATATCTCAGTCAGCCAAAGAAAATATCATATGAATTCACTGATTTGTGGAAATTAAGAAACAAAAATGGATTAACATAGGGTAAGGGAGGGAAAATGAAATAAGAGGAAAACAGAAACAGAGCTAAGCCATAAGAGATACTTAACTATGGGGAACAAACTGAGCATTGCTAGAGGGGAGGTGGTTGGTGGATTGGGTAACTGGGTGATGAATAATTAGGCACGAACTTGATGGAATGATGATGGGAATTGTATGCAACTGTCGAATCACTGAATGCTGCCTCTGAAATTAATAATACAGCATATGTTAATTAAATTGAACTTAAATAATTTTCTTTTAAAACCTGTTATTGAGCTTTCTGTCAGATTTGAAGAACATTGGGGAAATTGTAACACAGGAAGCCCTTGACAGTGTAGATATTAGTGTGTTGTTGGACAATATTGTTCTACCTTGACAATGACATTTCAATCTGTTTTCTAAAGAACATTATTGGTGAAAGGTGATGTTGTGAAGACACAAAAAGTAAAGTTGAATAACGGCCTTAATTTCACTGTAAGGAAATATAAGTGCATTTTTAAGTTCTTGGGATGAATCTGAGGTGAGCATTATCACATATGTATTTCACTGCAATACCTCTGTAACTTATACTTAAATTACACTTGTAATTTATCTTTACATTTGCTTAAAAAGTGATTTGGGGAAGGCAGCTATGCTCACTACTATACCACCAAAAACTATAAGATACTTAGGAATAAACCTAACCAAAGAAGTCAAGGATCTGTACTCGAGGAACTACAGAACACTCATGAAAGAAATTGAAGAAGACACAAAAAGATGGAAGAACATTCCATGCTCATGGATCGGAAGAAAAAACATTGTCTAAATGTCTATACTGCCCAGAGCAATCTATACTTTCAATGCCATTTCAATCAAAATTACACCAACATTTTTCAAAACATTGGAACAAACAATCCTAAAATTTATGTGGAACCAAAAAAGACCCCAAATTGCTAAAGAATTGCTGAAAGAAGAAAAGCAAAGCTGGGGGCATCACATTACCTGACTTCAGGCTTTATTACAAAGCTGTGCTTACCAAGACAGCGTGGTACTGGCACAAAAACAGAAAAATAGACTAATGGAACAGAGTGGAGAGTCCACATATGGACCCACAAACCTATGGATAAATCGTCTCTGACAAAGCAGGAGAAAATATCCAGTGGAAAAAAAGACAGTCTCTTCAACAAATGGTGCTGGGAAAATTGGACAGCTACATATAGAAGAATGAAACTAGACCATTCTCTTATACCACACACAAAGGCAAACTTGAAATGGATGAAAGACCTCAACGTGAGGCAGGAATCCATCAAAATCCTGGAAAAGAACATAGGCAGTAACCTCTTTGACATCCGCCACAGCAACTTCTTTCAAGACACGTCTCCAAAGGCAAAGGAGACAAAAGTGAAAATGAACTTCTGGGACTTCATCAAAATAAAAAGCTTCTGTACAGCAAAGGAAACAGTCAACAAAACAAAGAGGCAACCCACAGAATGGGAGAAGATATTTGCAAATAACACTACAGACAAAGGGCTGGTATCCAAGATCTATAAAGAACTACTCAAACTCACACCCAAAAAGAAGATGAACCCATCAAAAAATGGGCAAGAGACATGAAGAGGCACTTCTCCATAGAAGATATACAAACGGCCAACAGACACAAGAAAAAATGTTCAGCGCCACTAGCTATCAGGGAAATTCAAATCAAAACCACACTGAGATACCACCTTACACCAGTCAGAATGGCCAAAATTAACAAGACAGAAAATAACAAGTGTTGGAGAGGCTGCGGAGAAAGGGGAACCCTCTTAGATTGTTGGTAGGAATGCAAGTTGGCGCAGCCACTTTGGAAAACAGTGTGGAGATTCCTTAAAAATTAAAGATAGAACTACCCTATGACCCTGCAATTGCACTACTGGGCATTTACTTCAAAGATACAGATGTAGTGAAAATAAGGGCCATATGTACCCCAATGTTCATAGCAACAATGGCCACAATCGCCACACTGTGGAAAGAGCCAGGGTGCCCATCAACAGATGAATGGATAAAGAAGATGTGGTACATATATACAATGGAATACTATGCCTCCATCAGAAAGGATGAATATCCAACTTTTGTAGCAACATGGACTAGATTGGAAGATATTATGCTGACTGAAATAAACCAAGCAGAAACAGTCAAGTATCACATGGTTTCACTTACTTGTAGTGCATAAGGAGTAATATAGAAGACAGTAGGAGAAGGAAAGGAAATGGGAATTAGGGTAATTCAGGGAGAGAAACAAAACATGAGAGACTTTGGACACAGAAACACACTGAGGGACCTGGAGGGTGAGGGTGGGGGTATGGGAGAGCCTGGTGGTGGGTACTGAGTGTACCTATTGCATGGAGCACTGAGTGTGGAGCATGGGCAATGAATCTTGGTACACTGAAGAAATTAAATAAATTTAAAGTAAAAAAAAAGTATAAAGGTTGTCATTTGTAATGATGTGGCTAAAACTAGAGAGTCATGCTAAAAGAAATAAATCAGTCAGCCATAGACAAATACTGTATGTTTTCACTCACTCTTGCATTTAAGAAACAAAGGAGATGGACCTACAGGAAGAGAAGGAATAATAGAACAAGATGTAAAGTGAGAGGAATGCAAACCATAAGCAAATCTTAACTGTAATGAACAAGCTGAAGGTTTCTGATAATCTTCACTGTAGCAGTCTTCACCAGTCTTCACAGAGTTATTCTATCAAATATTCAAATAAGAGTAAATAGCTATTTTTCTGAAACTACTCCAAAATAAAAGGGAAGAAAAAGAGCATACTAATTTACTCTGTGAGACCAGTGTCACCATGATCCTAAACCAGATACAGACACATCTTGAAAAACAAATTACAAGCCAATATCTCTGATGAAAAGGGAGGCAAAATCCTCAACAAAATACTCACAAACAGAATCCAACAATAGTTTAAAAGTAATTTACGGGGAGCCTTGGTGGCTCAGTTGGTTGAGTCACTGTCTTCAGCTCAGGTTGTGATCCTGGAGTCCTGGGATAGAGTCCCACATCTGGCTTCCAGTTCCATGAGGAGTCTGCTTTTCCCTCTGTCCTTTTTCCCTCTCATACTCTCTTTCTCTCTCTCTTTCTCTATCTCTCTCTCTCAAATAAATAAATAAAATCTTTTTAAAAAGTAATTTACCATTATCATGTGATATTTATTCTAAGAAGGCAGTGTTAGTTCAATACTCTGTAGACAATTAAAATGATGCACCACATCAATAAAAGAAAGGGAAACTATGATAATTTCAACAAATGTAGAAAACCATTTGACAAAGTACAACATACTTTCATAGTAAAAATCATGCAAGAAGGGGTGAATGGATGTCCCAGTCATTAAGTGTCTGCCTTTGACTGAGGTCAAACCCAGAGTCCCAGGATTGAGCCCTGCATCAGGGTCCCTGCTTGGCAGGAAGCCTGTATCTTCCCTCTCTCACTTCCCCACTTGTGTTCCCTTTTTTGTGTTTTTCTGTCTGTCAAATAAATAAAATCTTTAAAAAATCAAACAGTAGGTTTACAGGGAATGTGCCTCAACATAATAAAGGTCATATATTAAAAACTCAAAACAAATATCATGCTCCATGGGTGAAAAATAAGAGAGTTGGGGGTGCCTGGGTGGCTCAGTTGGTTAAGCAACTGCCTTCGGCTCAGGTCATGATCCCGGAGACCTGGGATTGAGTCCCACATCGGGCTCTCTGCTCGGCAGGAAGCTTGCTTCTCCCTCTCTCCCTCCCACTGCTTGTGTTCCCTCTCTAGTTGTGTTTCTCTCTGTCAAATAAATAAAATAAAAATATTTTAAAAAAAAGAGCGTTCATTGTAATGTTAGGGAAAAGACAAGGATATCATATATGTCACTTTTATTCATCAGAGTCCTGGACGCCTAGATACAACAAATAGACAACAAAGAGAAATAAAATGCATCTGAAATGGTAAAGAAGAAGTAAACTTCTAGTCTTTATGGATGATACCATATATCTAAAACCCTAAATACTTCACTAGAAAACTATTAAAAAGTGATCAGTGAATTCAATAATGTCACAGGGATACAAAAATCGAGGTGCAGAAGTTGTATTTCTTTATGTCAATAATAAGCAGCAGAAATAGAAATTAAGAAAACTATTCCATTTACTATTTCACCACAAATAATAAGATAGCTAAAAAATAAACATAAGAATACAGTTAAATGACCTGTACTCTGAAAACTATAAATCACTGATTAAAAAAAATAGATGACACAAAAATGCAAATATATTTCATACTAATGGATTATAAGAACAAGTATTAAAATGTATATACTACCCAGGATGATCTACATATGTAATGCAATCCATAACAAAATGCCAACAATAGCTTTGCACAGTAATAAAAGAAGTAATCCTAAAATTTGTATTGAATTACAAAAGGCACCAAATAACCAAAGCAATTCTGAAAAAGCAAGCTAAAGCTAAGGGTATGACATTAGTAGACTTCAAATTATACTGCAAAAATATGATTATATTGTCATAATCAATACAGTATTGTACTCGCACCAAAAAAAAAAGGCACATAGATCAAAGAAATATAACTGACAACCTAGAAATTAATCCATGATTATATAGACATTTAATCTTGGACAAATAAGGAAATAATATCCAATGGGGGAAATATCTTTCCACAAAATGGTGTTGAGAAAACTATTCAGATACATGTAAATGAATAAAACTGTGCCATTCTTTTACATCACACCCAAAAATCAACTCAAATCAATTAAAGACTTTAAATATGAGACTTGAAACCATAAAAATTTTAGAAGAGGGGCAATTGGGTGGCATAGTCATTTAAATGTCTCATTTCTGGTTTCACTAGCATAGCAGCAGAAGCATCTGTTGAAGGTAGCTAAGCTGGAGGCCAGCATTTGGCTGAGACTTTTCATAAAGTCTGAGGTCCTTTGTAGTGGTGCAATTGCTTTTCTAGGACCAAACATCACCAACAATAGCATAGCAGGAACCTCCCCCAGAGTATCAGCATGGCTCTACTCCAAACCAGGTTCCTAAAATTTTGAGTTTGCTTTTGTTTTTGTTTTTTTTTTTTTAAATCTCAACCCCATACTTGAGATAAAACACAGGGGTACAGCCCCACATGGCAGGCAGACAGCTCAGACACATAGCTCAAAGTGTTGTGATGGAATCCTAGGGCCCAAGAAGGGAGATTGTTTGCTCCTTTACGAGGACTTCATGAAAAGAAGTGGTGGTATCTGCCCTCTTCAGGGACAAAAGAGGGCAGATTTTTTACCCTGCCCATGAAAAAAGAATTCAGTGAGCAACACAGCCCCTTCTAGTTGAAGTTAGAGTTGCTTACACCAACTCCACGTCCACTGTGACCCACAGGTGCATCTTTATTAGTGCAAGGTAACTTGAGAACTGGGTGCATCAGGCCCCTCCCTCAGAAGACAGACACAAACTACTGCCAGACACGCTAAGTCTACCAATCACAAATTGCTGCAAAGTTTCAGGTATAGTAGAACTAGGATCAGGCTTATTTTAACAGGCAGACCAAAACACATCTACTTAAAACACCACACACCTGTGAAGATCCATACATTTCCCACTGCAAGGAAGGAGAAAGTCTATAGAGGACTTGCCTGAGGGAAAGAGCAGCTGAAACATAACAGGAGGACTGGACACTCTGAAACATTTTATGAAGTGCCAGTCATAGGACTGTATAGGGCATCTTCTTAATATAGCCATTACCCCAGGACCAGGAAATGTAGCTTTTCATAACACACACACACACTCACATAAGAATTACCTAGACAAAATGACAAGGTGGAGGAATTTATCCTGAAAGAACAAGACGAGCATGATCAGGAACCTAATTGAAACATATATTAGTAAAATGCATGATCCAGAGTTTAAAACAATCATAATGAGGATACAAGCCAGGCTAATATATATATATATATATATATATATATATATATATATATATATATATATATTCAAATGTATCCCTTACTGTAGAGAAAAATTTACTCAATATGAGTCATACTAAAATCAAAAAGACTTATAACTAGGGCGCAAAACAAAATGGCTGTAGTGACAATGAGAATGGATGAAGTAGAGGAATTAATCAATGATATGATGATGAAATTATGGAAAATAAAGAAGCTTAAAAGAAGGGAGAAGAGGGTTAGGGTTAGGATGGTCAAATCATCTTTGACAAAGCAGGAAAAAACATCCAGTGGAAAAAGGACAGTCTCTTCAATAAATGGTGCTGGAAAAATTGGACAGCTACATATAGAAGAATGAAACTAGACCATTCGTTTACACCACACACAAAGGCAAACTCGAAATGGATGAAAGACCTCAACGTGAGGCAGGAATCCATCAAAATCCTGGAAGAGAACATTGGCAGTAACCTCTTTGACATCGGCCACAGCAATTTCTTTCAAGACATGTCTCCAAAGGCAAAGGAGACAAAAGCGAAAATGAACTTCTGGGACTTCATCAAAATAAAAAGCTTCTGTACAGCAAAGGAA
>PITA01009898.1:0-74876 GCA_004023965.1 Spilogale gracilis
TTTTTTTTTTTTTAAAGATTTTATTTATTTGACAGAGAGAAACAGAGCCAGAGAGGGAACACAAGCAGGGGGAGTGTGAGAGGGAGAAGCAGGCTTCTCGCGGAGCAGGAAGCCCGATGTGGGACTCGATCCGGGGTCTCCGGGATCATGACCTGAGCCGAAGGCAGTTGCCCAACCAACTGAGCCACCCAGGCGTCCCGACCCACCCAACCACTTTTTAAAGAAAAAGCGATATTTCTGAAAACTTCTCTCTTCTTGCTTTTGTCCCATCCTGCTGACGGGCACCCTGGGGACTCAGAAGCAAATGTCCTTCATAACTCAGTGTTTTCTCAACTTAAGGAGTCCAGCCTCCTTCCCAGGGAGGGGAACTGGGTGACTCTAGAGCCACTCCTGTTCCCTGGAAGAAAGGAACGGGGCGTTGCTGGGGCACAAAGCCAGGAACTTGAACTCTGCTGAAGAATGGATCTGGGCGTTGCTGACCCTCCCAGCAGGGCTGGCGGCCAGCTCACAGGGCAGCTCACTACCTGGGAGAGAGATGCTTCTGCTCCTCACAAGGGGCAGTTTGTCCAGGCTGCCTGCCCTCATTCCTCCCCTGGTGATTTTCTCTGTGTCCTTGAGTTCTTTGGTAACTCTACCTCTCACCAAATTTTGCAATTTGCTCTAGACTTCAAAACCTCAGGCTCTACTGCTCCTTCCTTTTGAACTGCATTTCTCTGAAAGCCAACAAAGAGGATCGAGTTTCCTTCACCCCTTTTCTTTCGGGCTCCTGCAGCTGAACTCTGCAGACCTACATACCAGAGAGCCTCTATTTTATCCCATCACCATTTGGAAGATTTTCCCTAGCAGGCTCACTTTCGGTTGATCTCTGACCTAGAAGTTGACAAAGGAGTCACTCTATTTTCAGGAACACTCACCTTGATGAAACATTCATGCTAGGACACCGCTGGTCTTCATTTGGGGTGGCCCTTGAGTTTCTTTGCTCTAACAACTGTTTTTTCTTGTTTACCCTTTTCTTCCTTCCTTCCTTCCTTCCTTCCTTCCTTCCTTTCTTTCTTTCTTTCTTTCTTTCTTTCTTTCTTTCTTTCTTTCTCTCTTTCTTCCTTTCTCCCTCCCTCCCCACTCCTTCCTTCCCTCCCTTTTTTTCTCCCTTTCTTTTGATCCCTCTCTCCTTTCCCTTTCTCTCTCTTCTTCCTTCCTTCCTTCCCTCCCTTCTCTCCTTCCTCCCAGGATCATGACATCTTTCTCCTGCTGCTTTTCTTTTTTTTTTTCTTTAGAGATATTATTCATCTATTTGACAGAGAGAGAGAGCGAGCAGGAGAGAGGGAACACAAATGGGGAGAGTGGGAGAGGGAGAAGCAGGCTTCCTGCTGAGCAGAGAACCTGACTGGAGGCTCATCCCAAAACCCTGAGATCATGACCTGAGCGGGAGGCAGAGGCCTGATGACTGAGCCACCCAGGCACCCCTGCTTTTCTTTTCCACTTCTGTATTCTGTCTCTCCCTTGGTGGAATTTTCTTCCCTCTTTATGAAGTTTTATCTTTTCCAGTCAGTCTGCCCTTTCCTTCTCTGACCAGAGAGATGTCAGGAATCACTGGAGTTTCTGGGTTGCTAACCTGGGGATTAGGGTCATTCTTTTTTTTTGTTCAGGGTTAGATTCCTGCTCAAGCCTACTTCTTAACTTCAGGTGTAACCTTGCTCTGTCTTCTGCTGCTGTTTGGAGATCGCATCGTTCATCTGTCACAATTAAGCCGTCCTCTTTCCACACAAGGTGACACCTTTTCTCATTTAAATTTTTCTCAGCTCTTCAGATTTTTCAGGCAGATGGCTGCCCTAAAAATGGCAGATGAAATCTGAGGCACAAAGTTATTGTGAAACTTTCCTTGAGAGTTCTCTGGGTCCATGGTTTACATTGGGTGTAATTTGGGGGGAAGAGCATTAGACTTAAGAGTCACAAAGGTTCCATTTTTTATCGGCTGTGGCACCTTGGGCAAATCATTTACCTTCTCTGGGCTCTTAGTATCCTCTCTAGAAAAATGGGAACCCTTCATGGGAATACTGGGGAGGTGAATTGGATTGAGCTAGTAGGTTAAATGAGCAGGGATGACGTCCTGCTTCTTGAGTTATTCAAAGTGAAGGGATCATTAAATACCGAGATTTGTCTGAGTAGGTTTATTTTAGGCGGGTATCAGGAAAGCTACAAGCTAGGAAAGGTGCAGAAGTCCTTGCGGTAATGTTTGACTAAAAACGGAGGGTATAAGCTATAGGACTTTTTGTCTGGAGAGGGACTTAAGACATTCCGATTGTTTTGGAGGGAATCCAGTCGACTCCTGTGGCCCCAGGGAGGTGCTTCGGAAAGTGGACTCACTGCAAGGTGATTTCAACATTCCTTCCCAGGCCTTCGGGAAGCCTGCTTAGAAAAAAAAACCCAGTGTGTGTGTGTGTGTGTGTGTGTGTGTGTGTGTGTGTGTGTGTGTGGCCAAACCCAAACCAGTCCGGGCCTTTCCAGGCTGGTATCACCTCGTCCAGGTGTTTCTGAGGCCATCCAGAGGACAGAGCCCCAGCCCACGAACTGGAAAGTAGAGAGCGGACCACAGGGTTGGAACTGAGAGCAGACTGTGTGTAGCCTAGAGGGCGGGAGGGAGGAAAGGGAGAAAAGGGAGGAGGGCAGGAGGGAGCTGAGGCCCCACCTTTCATTCCAGCAAAGTGCACTAGCAGAGCACGGGTGAGTCAGAGGCACTGGGGCTCAGCTTCCCAATAGATGAGGGGCTGGCTCTTCTCTCGGGGAAATCGCGGCTCTGTTCTTACCCGGAGTGGCGCTGGCAGGCTGCTGGAGCCCTCGGTCTGCCGGGTCTGGCCTCCGCGGCCAGGGCTGGGTACCCTCATGTATGGCCGGAGCCCTTCGAGCGCGGGGCTGCTTCTCCTTGGCATACAGCTCACAGGTAAGGGCGGGCGGGCTTCTCTCCGCCTTTGCTCCCCTCCCTGCCTCCCCCACGGAGTTAGTCGAGAGTCTCTGAAGTCGCAGGAGCTTTGCTGGCGAGCCTGAGCCACAGGGACCGTTTGTTCTGGTTTTGACTTTACTGAAACTGAAGTTGGTGGGTTGTTTTTGGAGAACTGATTTTGGACAAACAGGTTTAGGTGTGTTTCGGCAGCTAGTGATTTCGGGCATAGAAAGGGCTTTTTAATCTCAGGTTACAAGCCTTTTTTTTTTTTTTTTTTTTTTCCTCACCCCGTCTGGCTACTCTCAACCTCCCACAGGCAGGATTTGGCACTAGGATTTCTGTGTGTGAGTCTTGTCTGGGACTTGCAGCAGCCCTGGAAATGCTGAGAATTTAAGGAGAGCAGACCCTCCCCTCCCCCCTAATTTTGAAACTGCCCCAACATGCAAGTTCTCAGTGTAAATATCACTGTAAAAAAAAAAAAGCCACGTAGTATCGATGTTCCAGGGCTGCAAGCAGATGCTGGGGGGTGGGGCTTAATTCCTTTTCTGCAGAAGACTAGGAACAGGATACTATGACATCATGACCTAACAAGGACCCTGTCCGGAAAACTTCTGGGGAATGGTGATTCACACACTACATAGTGCGCAATCTGAATACCTGTCTAATTCATGTTATGATTATTTTTGATTTGTTTGTTTCTGCTTTCAATTTTATTTGCTGACATCTGTTTGTGAGAACAGCTTGGAGTGGGTACCACGAGGCCGGGGTATGGTGCCGTGGAGATAGTGGGTCCACTAAGAAGGCTCGCTGTGTGGTATTTTTAGTTGTTCTGTGGCATGGGAAGGTCACAGGTGCATGTAAATGGGAGTATACAGACTCAGGGTGTAAGTTTGAGAGCTGGGGCATCTCAGTTTCGTTTTGTGCCTGGCTCGGACATTTATTTTGGCAATGTCTCCAGAAATTCTCTCTTTTATTTTTTATTTTTTATTTTTTTTAAAGATTTTTATTTATTTGACAGAGAGAAACACAGCCAGAGAGGGAACACAAGCAGGGGGAGTGAGAGAGGGAGAAGCAGGCTTCCTGCCGAGCAGGGAGCCCGATGTGGGACTCGATTCCGGGTCTCCGGGATCATGACCTGAGCCGAAGGCAGTCGCTTAACCAACTGAGCCACCGAGGCGCCCCAGAAATTCTCTTAATACACATCTTCCCTTTTCCTTTTCCTTGTGGCAGCCCTTTGGCCAATAGCAGCAGTGGAAATTTACACCTCCCAAGTGCTGGAGGCTGTCAACGGGACAGATGTTCGGTTAAAATGCACCTTCTCCAGCTTTGCCCCTGTGGGTGATGCTCTGACAGTGACCTGGAACTTCCGGCCTCGAGATGGGGGACCTGAGCAGTTTGTAAGTAGATTGTTGTCACTGGCCAGGGGACGCTTCATTGGGAGAATAAGCCAGTCCATTTCTCCTTGCGCCTTCCTGTGTTTTTCTTAGCAAGAAGTGCAGGGCAAAGCTGAGAAACATTTTTTGGGACAGAGACAGAGCTGTGAGGTCCATCAGTGGGAGAACAAGAGGTGTTTTTCTTTTTTTTAGATTTTATTTATTTATTTGATGAGAGAGAGACAGGGAGAGAGCACATGCAGAGAGAGTGGGAGTGGGAGAGGGAGAAGCAGGCTTCCCGCAGAGCAGGGAGCCCGATGCGGGGCTCGGTCCCAGGACCCCGGGATCATGACCCCGGAGCTAAAGGCAGCTGCTCAAGGGCTGAGCCACCCAGGAGTCCCGAGAGCAAGAGATTCTTGGGAGGAGAGCTGCAGACGGGGCAGTGAGGCTGGCTTCCTCCATCTCAGCCTCCTTGCCCACATACGGAATAAGACCTTTGACCACTTTTCCCTTCTAGGTATTCTACTACCATGTGGATCCCTTCAGGCCCATGAGTGGGCGTTTCAAGGATCGGGTGGTCTGGGACGGGAACCCTGAGCGGTATGATGTCTCCATCATCCTGTGGAAGCTGCAGTTTGATGACAATGGGACATACACCTGCCAGGTGAAGAACCCACCTGACGTTGATGGGCTGATAGGGGAGATTCGGCTGAGCGTCGTGCACACTGGTAGGTTGTGCAGGGGAAAAGGGTTTGGGGAAGCATGAGAGTGTATAGAAAAGAGAGGGGGTATCTTTTGTGGTGACTGAAAGGGTAAAGAGTAGGTCTAGCCCTTCAGATCTGCAATCTACAGAGGGAGACTGAAGAGTCGCAGGGTAAAAAGAATAAGGCTTTGTTTGGCGGTGGAAAGGAACGGAAAGTTAAGCAAATGGACCAAGGAATCTGTTACAGAAATGGCATTGAGGATTGTAAAAGGGAGAGGAAGCAATTCTCCGATAAAAGGCTAACAGTAGATCTGTTCATTCACTCATTTATTCACCAGATACTTATTGAGTACCTACTCTGTGTCAGGCACTGTCCTGCCCTTGACCCAGGCTAGCTCATTGAACTCACACAACCACCCCAGGCGGCAGATACCAACACCTCCCACATGCAGGGGGCTTTGCATACGTTAATCTGTATTTCTCACATCAGTTTATTATGCTCTCAGTGCCCTCCATTTTACTAATGAGGGATTTGAGAATCACAGAACTTAAGTCACTTGTCCAAATTCATGGAGCCATTTAGAATGCAAATCCAAGCATCTTTAACTCCAAAGCTGTACGAAGGCTCCATATTGCTTGCAATCCTGTAAAGGCAAACCAGGAAGCCATGCCAGATAACAAAAGCAAAGACCATAAAACTTCAGAGTTGTAAATCTGGATTTGAGCCACTGTTATTTACTAACTGTCAATAAATCTTTTCTTTCTCTCCTTACAGTGAGGATTATGGTTAGGATAAAATGAGATAATAGATGCAAAAATTCCCCAAACTCTGACTTGCACTGAAAAAAATATTTCTTTGCATTTAAAATTATAATAGGTACCATATATTGAGTGTCTATTATGTGCAGGCACACCATGGAACAATTTACATGATTTTTTTTTTTTTAGTTTATTTTAGTGATCTCTACACCCAATGTGGGGCTTGAACCCCCAACCCTGAGATCAAGAGTCATGTGCTCTTCTGACTGAGCCAGCCAGGTGCACCAGGAATAGATTTTTTAAAAATAAGAACTCAAGAAATGGATATTGTTTTTTTTTTTTTTTTTTTTTTTTTAAAGATTTTATTTATTTGACAGCGAGAAACACAGCGAGAGAGGGAACACAAGCAGGGGGAGTGAGAGAGGGAGAAGCAGGCTTCCTGCCGAGCAGAGAGCCCGATGTGGGACTCGATACCGGGTCTCCGGGATCATGACCTGAGCCGAAGGCAGTTGCTTAACCAACTGAGCCACCCAGGCGTCCCTGTTTTTTTCTTTTTTAAAGATTTTATTTATTTGGCAGAGAGAAGCACAGCCAGAGAGGGAACAAAAGCAGGGGGAGTGAGAGAGGGAGAAGCAGGCTTCCCGCCCAGCAGTGAGCCCGATGTGGGACTCAATCCCGGGTCTCCGGGATCATGACCTGAGCCGAAGGCAGTCGCTTAACCAACTAAGCCACCCAGGCGCCCCAAGAAATGGATATTGTTACCCCTATTAAATACCTTGAAGAAACTGATGCTCAAATAAGTTAATTACCCCAAGTCATACAGCTGGTAAATGGTGGAGCCGGTATTTTGACTAACTCTCTCTGGTGCTTGCTCTTAACCAATGAATAATATTACTACCCAAAATGTATAAGCCTATAAAGTGGTAGGATTTCCTCCTTTCATTCCTAGTATGATCCTTGCGCGCGGGGGGGGGGGGGGGGGGCATCAGTAGGTTGTGTGACCTTGGAGAAGTCATTTGAATACGGGAGTCATTTGAATACCAAAAGAAGAATGGAATGTCCTGGGACTTCAGTTTCTGAATTCATGGAGTCTAACCTGCACGGACAGAGAAGAACACATGGTTCTTAAATGTACTGTGATCACTACTCTGGGAATCTAGTGAAAGCCACGGCTCTGCTTCCCACAAACACGTATACATGCCCATAATATGACATGGAGTTCGTGGGCTTGCAGCCCCCCTCTCTCCCCTTCACAGACTCCAGGCTGGGAACCCCTGGGCTAGACATTTTTCTAATGTCTTTTCTGGCTGAGGGTTTCCTGAAGTTTATTTATTAAATTAAAAAAAGATTTTAAAAAGATATTATTTATTTATTTGACCGAGAGTACAAGCAGGGGGGTCAGCAGGCAGAGAGAGGGAGAGGCAGGCTCCCCGCTGAATAGGGAGCCCAACGCAGGATCCCAGGACCCTGGAGCCATGACCTGAGTTGAGGGAAGATGCTTAACCAACTGAGCCACCTAGGCATCCCTTTGAAACAAGACTGTATTTATTTATTTGAGAGAGAGCACAGAGGGAGAGGAAAAGCAGACTCCCCGCTGAGCAGGGACTTGGGTCTCCATCCCAGGACCCCGAGGTTATGACTTAAGCTGAAGGCAAAAGCTTAACCGACTGAACCACCCAGGCGCCCTGGGTTTACTGAAGTTTAAATTAGAAATTAGACTAAAAGACAAGAGACTCAGACTTCACAGATTCTTCCTGGTTTAGGGACCTTTCTCTCTGGTTTCCCTCTTGGATCATTTTATCTCCTAGACTATAGTTACTGATTTATTTGCTAATCTTCCTGGTGGGCAGAGTTCCTTGGAGATAATGTCTTTTTGGCTTTGTATTTCCATTGCAATGTCTGAACACAGTAGGCCCTTAATTAATTGGAATAAATGACTGAATGCCAGAGGTGAGAAGCAGTCGGAAAGAAACAGGGCTCTGGATTTGATGAGATCAGCAATAACCTTACCCCATGAGGTGGTTCAACTGGCTCAGTGGTTCTTAAAGTTTCAGCCAGCATCAGAATCACCTGGAGGACATGTTAAAACAGATTGCTGGGGCCCGCCTGCCATTGAGCAGGTGCCTGGTAATTTGCATTTCAGAGTTCTTAAGCGTGCCGCTGCCGCTACTCCCAGCACTGTAGTTTGAGAACCACTAAAGTAGTCTGCATGGCTTGCTTATGGCTCCTAGAGTTCATGAGACAATATGGTAGGAGAAAGGAAGTTTCCATTTAATGATGAAGACATCTTTCTTATTGCTTTAGATTTCATTAAGTCCCTTCTCTTTTTAGAAACATGAAATCTGCTTTTTCTCCTTACAGTCCGCTTCTCTGAGATCTACTTCCTGGCCCTGGCCATTGGCTCTGCCTGTGCACTGATGGTCATAATCGTAATCGTGGTGGTCCTCGTCCAGCATTTCCGGAAGAAGCGATGGGCTGAGAGAGCTCATAAAGTGGTGGAGATAAAACCGTAAGGCTGGGCAGTTCTGGGAAGTCTTCCAACACATTTATCGTGACTTTTGGGGTATTTTACACTTGGGCTTAAATGATTGTTGAACAGACGTTCTTCTCTCTGAGTAATCTTGTAAAAGAATTTAAATTCATGGGATGGATAAATTAGGGTGTGATTTCTCAAAAAAATTTATTTATGTATGTATGTATTTATTTATTTATTTAAAAGATTTTATTCATTTGACAGTGAGAGAGAGGGCAAGCACAAGCAAGGGGAGTGGCAGGCAGAAGCAGAGGGAGAAGCAGACTCCCAGCAGAGCAAGGAGCCTGATGCAGGGCTTGATCCCAGGACCCTGAGATCATGACCTGAGCCAAAGGCAGACGCCCAACAGACTAAGCCACCCAGGCGCCCCTAGGCTGTGATTTAGTAACTTTACAAAAACTTTCTTAATTTTATAGAAGATTTCATTAGAGTTTTTATTATGGAGGGTTTGATATTATCAGAATCTGCTTATGTCAAACTTTTCTAGGATATTCCTTACTTTTAATGTAAAGTGTACATTTGTAAGGGCCACTGGGCAGTCAGCAGGGATGCCACGAATCAGTGCCTAGGAAAGTCAGCCATGCTGATAGAAGGTGCTCAAAAAAGAAATATATTTTTTGAGATGAAATTTACCTATCATAAACATTCACCTTTTTAATGTTCACAAAGTTGTGTGACCATCACCACTAATTCCAGAATTTTTATCACCCCCAAACGAAACTCCATACCCCTTAGCTATCACCCTTGTCCTCTCCACCCACTTGTTGCTGACAACTACTAATCTTTCTGTCTCTGTGGATTTGCATATTGTTCAAAGGTGAGAATGTAGAGTGCCCCCCAAACTGAGAAGGCACTTTGAAACAAAAACAAAGTAGGCAACTCCATACAGAATACACAGAATTTTATGCTGAGTGATTACTGACAGGGAGGACCAAGAGGACTGCCATCTGGACAGCTGTGCTGCTAGTCTTCTCAGAAGTCCCACATTTTAGTTTGCTGGTTTTATTTGTTTGTTTGTTTGACAGAGAGAGCACAAGTAGGCAGAGTGTTATGCAAAGGGAGAGGCAGAAGCAGGATCCTGGGATCACGACCTGAGCCTGAAGGCAGACACTTAACTGACTGAGCCACCCAGGCGCCCCCAGTTTGCTGGTTTTAAATGAGCAGGACCTGTGGAGGAGTGTTGGCATACATGATCGCTAACATTTTTTTAAAAATATTTTATTTATTTATTTGACAGAGAGGCAGAGAGGCAGGCAGAGAGAGAGAGAGGAGAAAGTAGGTTCCCCTGCCGAGCAGAGAGCCCGATGCGGGCCTCGAACCCAGGACTCTGAGATCATGACCTGAGCCGAAGGCAGAGGCTTCAACCCACTGAGCCACCCAGGCACCCCTGATCGCTAGCATTTAACAGACTTTATGGCAGCACCTGTGTCTCTGCAGAGAACTCTGTTATCTGCAGCAGTATCTTAATGGGACAGTTGAAATCCAGAATAGGCTCCCTGGACATTCTGGTTTTGGAATGCAAGCGTGGAGTTTGCAAATTTATCTTTTATAATTACATCTTATACATTACTCTAGAACATGTAGCCCTGAAGAGGTCATCAAGGAGACTGCAACAAGCATTGGGTCAAAGATGGAGTCGATATGGCCAGCACTCCTACCCCTATTCTGGACATTTCATACAAATGGATAATCATATAGTGTGGCCTTTTATGTCTGCTTCTTTGACTTAGTATAATAGTTTCAAAGTTCATCCATGTACAGCATATAGTACTTCATTTCTTTTTATGGCTGTATAATATTCCATTGCATGTACATACCACGTTTGTTTATTTATTCAATTGATGGACGTTTAGATTTTCTCTACTTTTTGGCCAATATGACTAATGATGCTATGAACATTTATTTATAAATTTTTGCAGAGACATGTGTTTTCAACTCTCGTGGGTACATACCTAGAGTGGAATTGTTGAAACATCTGGTTACTCTATGTTTACCTTTTTGAGGCATTGACAGACTATTTTCCAAAACATCTATACCATTGTGTACTCCTACCAGCAACATATGAGCTTCTAATTAGTCCGTATCCTTTTTTTTTTTTTTTTAAGATTTTATTTATTTGACAGAGAGAAACATAGCCAGAGAGGAAATACAAGCAGTGGATGTGAGAGAGGGAGAAGCAGGCTTCCCGTCGAGCAGGGAGCCCAATGCAGTGCTCAATCCCAGGCCTCCGGGATCATAACCTGAGCTGAAGGCAGATACTCAATGACTGAGCCACCTAGGTGCCCCAACTAGTCCATATCCTGGAGAGCACTTGTCTATCCTTTTGATTACAGCCACCTACTGGATGTGGGGTGGTATCTCACTGAGGTTTTGATTTGCATTTTGCTAATGACTAATGATGTTAAGCATCCTTCTATGTGTTTATTGGCCATTTACATATCTTATTTGGAGATATATCTATTCAAATATTTTGCCCATTTACAAGTTGGGTTTGTCTTTTGTGGGTTGCCTTTTCACTTTCTTCTTCATGTCCTTTGAAGCACAGAACATTTTAATTTCGATGAAGGCCAAATGATCGATTTTTTTTCTTTTGTTGCGTCTGCTACTGGTGTCATATCTAAGGAACCATTGCTTAACCCAAGGTCGTGAAGATTTATGCTTGTTTCTAAGAGCTTTATAGTTTTAATTCTTACAATAGGTCTTTGATTTATTTTCAGTTAATTTTTGTATATGGAGTGACGTAGGAGTCCAAATTCATTCTTTTGCAATTACACTTTTCAGTTGTGCCAGCACCGTTTGTTTCTTTTCCTCAAGAAATATTTACTGACGTAAAAAGAATTGATTTTAAGAAGCCCAACGAACCCAACTCTGACATTAGGGATTGACTACAAAGCAATAAAGATGGCCCTAGGTCAACACAAAACTTTTCTTTTTTCTTTTCTGAATAAGGATGGGATTAGAGGCTGTATACTAATGATAAACTAAAGTGTCTGCTTTAACTCCTTCAGGATCCCAAATTGTATTCCCTTCTAAAAGTATTCTGAAGCATGTAGAAGTTCAGAGACCCAGGGTCATGTGGAGGCATGTGCATTATTAGATAGATGGCACTAGTGGCGTAGCTCTCTGTAAGCTTGGATCTATTCCCAGATTCATGTACTGCTTCCCAAAATATGGGAGAAAATACATTGCCCAGAGGTTTCTTTCTAAGATTTGCCTCCTTTGCTTCTTGTCATTTTCACCTGACAATGGTTTCTACTTCTTTGTTACAGAAAAGAAGAGGAAAGGCTCAACCAAGAAAAAAAGGTCTCAGTTTATTTAGAAGACACAGACTAACATTGTTAGATGGTGAGGTTCATAAATGAGTTGATTTCTTTCCTTAGCTTTTTGTCTGGCCCATTTCTAATGTGGATCTCCCACATTTTAGGACTGCTAGGTGTTTTCTACATGAAATTGGAGGAGCCGGGTTAGGGAGATAAAAGTTTTCTATTGGTGTTATGGACAGCTTCCTGTTTGAGTATGTTTTGTGCAAAGGATGAGGCAGTTAGACCCTACTGCCATTGAAGATGGGAGAATTCTAAGATTATTTGAGGCTTTTTGGTTATGTTTACCGTGACCGAGAATAATTCACTTTCAACATGTAAATAAATATTTATTTTTAAATGAAAGAAGTAATATTTGCTTGTTTTATTTTGTTGTAAACCAATTGTGGCATCAAGAGAATAACTCAGTGGATATGTCTGACATTTTGACAGAACTTTTGTACTACTTGGAATTGCTTTAAACTCCATTCATGCAGTTATTGGAACCACGAATCTAATTTTAGTAGTGTATCGTTTTATTTTTCCCATTTTCAGGTTTATTATACTTAAAGGGTAGGATGATTTATTTTTTGTATGATCTGAATTTTTTCTATTCTTTGAAATAGGTCCATTATTATTATTTGCAAAAGAGTCCATTTTTGTAGCCTAAAGCTTCAGGGAAGGACCTCAAGGATTTATATAGCAGAATATGGAGAGAAACTACTCTATCATAAAACCAGAAGAAATTGATATCAGAGAGAGATTTTACTGATGGCTATTGTCTTTTTAAAATGAAAGAGATTCTCTAACAGGTCAGGGACATGGAAAATGAAGATGGAAATGAAAAGAAATTTAAGGAACTAACACAATCAAGTGCAATGTGACTGGATGTCCTCACTGGATGGATACTAGTTTGAATAAACTAGTTGTAAGAAGATTTGGGGGGGACAGGTGGGAGTCTTAAGTATGAAAATTTTGAATATGGATAATATTAGGGAATTACTATTAATTTTTATTTGGTATAATAAAGGTATGATGTTACAGATGAAAATATTCCTATCTTAAATATACATTTATATGTAATATACATTTATTACATATCAATTTATATATGCTTATATATAACAAATTAAAAACCAAATATATATGGAAAATAATGCAAAAAATGCTTTAAAATTAGATGATGGGTGAATTCTATACATGTTCTTCTCTGCTTTTCTATGTGCTTGATTTCGTTTATAATAAAAGGGGAGAGAGAGAAAGAGAAGGCATATATGTGTGTGAGTGAGCTGTGGATCATCCAATTGTCCATGCAAGACAGCAGCTATGAATTAACGATACTGACACTAAGAACTATGTCATAAGGATCAGGAAACATCTTTTAAAGTCAAATTAGGAGGAGAACAAGTACATTAAGAATATTTTCCTTTACAGTGGAGAACATATCTAATAATATATACATAATTAGTAATTCCAGGTACCTCTCTGCATTATTCATTTAAACTTTTGTATTTCAGGAAGCTGAAGATTCCCAAGAACCAGAAACCTAGGATAAGCTGAAGTTAATGGAAGATTCTTTGGCTTTTCCAGTTGTGACCTGTCTTCCAACCAGCTCTGCAATACATAACCAACTAGATGAACAACATCTCTCTCGAGCTGGCATAGGGCCCTCTTGAGCAGATAACAACAAACTCCCACACAACCTATTACTAAGGTTTCATTTAATTTCAAAGTGCAAGTATTTTTCAAAGGCCCATTATTAGCCTTTTATACTGAGAAGCTACATCTTTGGCTTTAGACAGTCCTTGTAGATAATTAATTGTACACATATACATTGGTAGCAAATGAGACGAAAGCCAGCTTGTCAGTCATGACACTTCCTTTAACGTATTAGTTTCTTTAGAGTAGCACTCTTGCTACTGAAGTTAATGTTTACTCTTTCTGTCTCAGTCTTAATTAAAAGCGAGCCAATTTCCCCAACTGTTTTTGATTAACAGGAAATCTTAAATTCAAACTGTTAAAGAACAGTTTGATTTTTTTATGGCTTCCTTAAGTATGGGACACATCTTTGTTTTATTGAATTTCTTTCAGTATCCTAGAGGTCGTTTGTTTTTTGTTTTGTTGATCCAAGTTTTATAATAGCACAAATATAAATCAGAGAGTAGCTAGAAAAGTTTATAAATGCTTGTAGATTGACAAATGTCACCCCAGGATGAATCACTTGTCACCTTTTCTCCTGTGTTGTGAAAAACAACCAAATGTGCAGGCTTTTCATAAGCAGTGAATACTGTTTAGCTTACTACTATTCAGTTATTTATAACAACAGAGCAAAATCTATGCTCACTTGCAGACTGGAATCATTAGGCAGTTAGATGGAAGGATTCTGAAATAGTACATTAAGACTGTAAAAATTTAGGGCTGGTGAAAAAAAATCAACCCTAAATGATGACAATTTTGTTCAGTGTTATATAAAGCTCTGAGAACTGGATGAGATTATTTATTTTTTTCCTTTTTTAAATCTTATTTTATTTTGCTTTAATTTACTTCTTTTGTGGGAGCGAAGATGTGGTATGAGGCAAAGAAATACCAAAACAATTTGAAACCAACTTTGTTTTTTCCTTTATACTAGTAGAGAAAGGAAACTTCGTAAGTGGGCTTTGGAAAGGAGTGCTTTTTAAAGTATTTAGTCTCCCTAGGGTCTTTCCAAACTTAAGCTATAACAGCATTTATTCAAAATGTACAAAACATCTGAAAGTGTAGTTGTCCCCTCTCCCCATCTTTATGGTCTAATATTTTCAGTTTTTACTGACTGGGCCAAAGATGTTCTTTCTTCAGACAGACTGGAATTTTCAGATAGGTTACCTGTATTCAAAGATGCTGAACTTTGATATTTTTTGAGTATTTTAAAAATAATTACTACAATTTACATATGAACTTTGATTCTGAATATATTCCATACCTATCTCATTTTGTCTTTTACACTAAAAAAGTAGTTTCAGTACTTAGTTTTGAAACTTAAAGCTAGATTTAAGGTTTATATTACCTTTAACTCATGTTTTCTATTTTTTCCCATAATTCAACCTTTGAAAATAATATTTTTTTCAAACATGGCCTGTGTGATGTTCCATAAGTGTAATGAAGAAGTGGTTAAAAACTCCTGGAAAATCTTGTCCAGTAAAACTTGTAGCTTGTGTGTTGGCTAAATATTCAGGGGCTAATATGAGCCTGTTGTTCGGTGTCTTCTTCCTAAAGATAACTTTTGTATTGTAATTTATTTTTTATTGTGCCTTAAACATATGTAAATAACCTTTAGTAATAAAGAATTATCTATTATATAATTTGCTTGTACACAAATCTAAACATTTTACACAGCAAATACCAAAAAACAGATGGCTATATATTTTGTCTTCACTGAGGAAATTTTCTTAGAGGGAGCCTGTAAGTCAATAATGGATAAAATTAGTTTACACTGGATAAATGTGTATGGATTTCCACAGAATTCCACATTGCTTTGGACAACTGGGAATTGGGCATGACACATTATTTAGTGTGGGAGCTCTTCTGAAGGAAGGGTATTATCTCTTCTGTTCGGTACTCTTACGTTACCTTCTCAATAGAGAAAATCACTAGCTTTCAAGTCTGGTAATGGAATGGGAATTGAATAATGAAAGCTTATTAAACTTTACCAAAAACTGAAGCATACTTCTGTTATTCTTGTTTTCATTAAATACACGCACATTGGAGCACCTGGGTGGCTCAGTTGGTTAAGCCACTGCCTTCAGCTCAGGTCATGATCCGGAGACCCAGGATCGAGTCCCACATCGGGGTCCCTGCTTGGCGGGAGGCCTGCTTCTCCCTCTCTCACTCCCCCTGCTTGTGTTCCCTCTCTGGCTGTGTTTCTCTCTGTCAAATAAATAAAATCTTAAAAAAAAAAATTAAATACACGCACATTCCGAGAGGACAGATTGACTAATGACTAGAGCAGGGTACCATCCCATCTCTCTTTTTTAAAAGATTTTATTTGATAGAGAGATCACAAGTAGGCAAAGAGGCAGGCAGAGAGAGAGGAGGAAGCAGGCTCCCTGCTGAGCAGAGAGGCGATGCGGGCCTCCATCCCAGGACCCTGAGATCATGACCTCCCAGGACCACTGAGCCACCCAGGCGCCCCCCATCTCTTTTTTATTAGAATGGGACATCATTACTTCATTTCACTTCCAGCACCGTGAAAACATTACTTGCTCACTTTTCCCACCAAAAGAATTCAGTTGTTCCTCTATTATATGTTGTAGTCATTTCATCATTGCCACTGTGACAAGCAGTTTAATAAATGCCCAATTTACGTAAGTACTGAGCCAGGTGCTGTGATAGCTAAACACAAAACACGAACCAAAGACACTTCCTAAACTGCTTATATTCCATACCTATCTCATTTTGGTATGAGATAGGTATGGAACCGAACCATTCACCACGAAGGCCTAATACATATTTACTGACTGATCCTGTATAATGTCCTAGTCTCTTTTCTAACCCTATAGAAACCTCTTTTGAGATAGTTTAATCTGTAGGGAATAAAAAAATAACTTCTGAAGAGAGTCCGAGGATCAAGACTATTTAGTACGACAGAATTCCATACAAATAAATTGTAATGTTTCCAAAGTCTGTGGCTTACTTTACTGTCAAGCAAAAGAGAATAACTGATTCTTACTCGAGACTTAACGAAATCGCGGGTCGGGGCAGGTTCGGGTGTGGCTCGGGAGAGATGCCACGTTCCTATGGCAACTTCGAATCGCCCTTTTAAGTGTCCTCGCGGCCTCCCGCCCTGACGTCACTTCCGGTATCACCTGTGTGGTTACCAGGAGCCGTAAACAAGGTGTGCAGGTATCCGGAGAGCTGTCGGGATGCGGCAGAGCCGAGCGGCTGGAGGCCGTGGCTGCGCTCTGTTCCCACTGCTTGGCATCTTGTTCTTCCAGGGTGAGAGCGCCCGCTGGGTCCTCCAACTTCCGGCCGGGGGGTGGGGGAGGGAGTTAGGGAAGATGGTCGGTTTTCCGGTTCCGGTGGGGGGTCTCGGGAAACCCCCCCACACCGCGTCTAGCTTTGAAGAGATGGGAACGCAGCGTGTTCTCTGCTGGTATTCACCACCACTTGAGGGCCGTTGGCAACTTGTCAGTGCTTTCCTGAGCCCTGAGAGCACCACCATCTTGCGTGACTGCCTTGTATTCGCGTGTTGACGTGATTAGAAGCACGGAGGGCTCTGGTTTTGTGGGCACCCCGTGCTATCTTGTGATAAGTTATCAGCGGTTGGCCCCGCTGTGGTTTTGTGGGCTGTGTGTCCTCATTAGGAAGGGGCACTTCTAGCATTCACAAGTTTGTTTCAGTAATTTGGGGAAAGAAAATTATGACTGTTGGTACTTTTAGTTTTTGTAGGTGATCGTCAGGGCATTGAAAGTAAAATGTTTATTAGTCACAGAAAGGATGTGCTGTGATTTTGTTACAGCAAAGACGCGTTTTGTTGAGGAAAGAGCAACTGCTGTAGCATTTTAATAACATTTTTAAAATACAAGAAAGGGCTTTTAATCTATTAACTAATATCGTAAGTACAGTATTCATACCGTGGCATATTCTTAGAATTTGGATAAATTTTGCTTTCATGCAGTTTTCAAATTGCATAAATTTCAGTCCAGCCTAATTACCTAAACTTAAGGGTGCAATTACGGATTTGTGTGTTGTGTGTGTTCTCAGGAAATTGTATGTTAATAGAGATAGGATCAGAGTGAATTGTTAACTTCATAAAATGTCCCTGTGGGTAAGTGGGTATTTCTGAAGAGGGCGTTTGACATAAAGACTTAAGTTGTTCTAAATCTCAGCAGGTAAGGCCAGGAAGTTACTTATTTGATGACTAATATTCATGTTGCCAGCATACTCCCTGATCCCTCCCAGCACTGTCATCGCACGTGTCCAGTTTTTCAGCTAAATTCTTTTGCAATATAATATTGAGGCTGATTTGTCACTCCAAATAATCCCAGTTTCATCTCTCTCTCCCTCTCACAAATATTCAAATATTGTCCTATTGAGAAAAAAAAATTCTAGAAATGATGGGGGGTTGCTTAAACTTGATGTCATTTTTACATTGAAAAACTCCACCAAATACAGTAGACCAAATAATTCAAACTTAAAAATTTATTTTATGACCCGTATGTACTTGAGTTGATTTATCTTTTGTCTTAAAAAAAAGTAGCTTTATGAGAGAATTCACATGCCATACAACTTACCATTTTAAAAGGTATAATTGGGTGGTTTTTGTATATTCACAGATTTGTGGCATCACCACCATAGTCAGTTTTAGGATATTTTCATCATCGCAAAGAAAAACTCCATACACAGTAACAGTCACTCCCCATTCCCTCCTTCCTTCAGCCCTTGGCAGACACCAAATTACCTTCTATGGCTATGACTTTATTCTGCACATTTCACATAAATGGGGTCATACAATATATGTTCCTTTGTGGTTTGTTTTTTTCACTTAACATGTTTTCAAGGTTCACCCATTAAAATTTTATTTTTATTTTTATTATTTTTTAAAGGATTTTATTTATTTATTTGACAGAAAGAAACACAGCTAGAAAGGGAACACAAGTAGGGAGAGTGAGAGAGGGAGAAGCAGGCTTCCCGCCGAGCAGGGAGCCCCATGTGGGACTTGATCCTGGTACTCCAGGATGATGACCTGAGCCAAGGCAGTTGCTTAACTAACTGACCACCCAGGCACCCCCACCCATTTATTTTAATGTTACGCAATAGACTTTGGTTTCCTACCAGTGTTTATTTGCTTTTCCTCTTCAAAGATAGCACCCATTAAATGATTAACTTGTTTGAATTCTCTGAGTTATAAACATGGTCCTGTTAATCAGGTGTCAAAGTACATAGAAACAATAGTTAGATAACCTAGGCTTCTTATACTTACCTTGATTTAAGTGTGCACCTTTATGAACCAAATGTTGACAGATTTGTATTTTGGAAAATTGGGTGTACAAAACTGGGAGTCTTGTTATATTTTTTTTCATTCCTTCTGTGTATAAGATTACATATATTTAAGTGTAATTTTCTTGTTTTCCTTTCAAATTAAAAAATTGTAAATTATTATTATTAAAAATAATTATTATTTCTGTTGTTAGCTATTTTGACCTGGCAAGAATTTTTTTTAAAAGATTTTATTTATTTATTCGACAGAGAGAAACACAGCGAGAGAGGGAACACAAGCAGGGGGAGTGAGAGAGGGAGAAGCAGGCTTCCCGCTGAGCAGGGTGCCCGATGTGGGGCTTAATCCTGGGTCTCCGGATCATGACCTGAGCCGAAGGCAGTCGCTTAACCAACTGAGCCACCCAGGTGCCCCAAGAATTTTTTTTTTTTAACTCAGGAGAAAAGATAAATATACCTAAGCACATTAGGCCTAGGATGAAAAAAAATTTTTTTTAAATTTATTTATTTGACAAAGGGGCACAGTAAGAGAGAGAACACAAGCAGGGAGAGTGGGAGAGGGAGAAGCAGTCTTCCTGCCAAGCAAGGAGTCAGAAGTGGGGCTTGATCCCAGGATCCTGGGATCATGACCTGAGCTGAAGGCTGACGCTCCATGACTGAGCCACCCGGGCCCCCGTAGGATAAAAATTTCTAAATGAATGTAACAGTGATTTAGTAATTTTTTTCTTTTTTCTTTTTTTTAAGATTTTATTTATTTGACAGCAAGAAACAGCTAGAGAGGGAACACAAACAGGGGGAATGAGAAAGGGAGAAGCAGGCTTCCTGCTGAGCAGGGAGCCCAATGTGGGGCTCAATCCCGGGTCTCCGGGATCATGACCTGAGCCGAAGACAGTCGCTCAACCAACTGAGCCACCCAGGCGCCCCTTCTTATTTTTTGAGTAGACAAATTATTTTATGTCTGTTGACTGTTAAACACTTTTTTTAAAAAAAGATTTTATTTATTTATTTGACAGAGAGATCACAAGGAGGCAGAGAGGCAGGCAGAGAGAGGAGGAAGCAGGCTCTGCCGAACAGAGAACCCGATTGCGGGCCTTGATCCCAGGACCCTGGGATCATGACCTGAGCCGAAGGCAGAGACTTTAACCCTCTGAGCCACCCAGGTGCCCTGATTGTTAAACACTTTTAATTTCAGTATAATATATTTAGAGAAAAATGAACATACCATAATTATACAGTTTAATGCATTTTTAGAAACTGAACACACCTGGGTAACCAGCACCTAAATCAGAGTGTAGAATGTTACTGGTATGCCAGAAGCCTTCCTTATATTCCCTTCCAGTCATTATCCTTTCTCTACCAAGGGGAACCAACATCCTGACATGTAGATTAGTTAGTTCATCCATGGATCTTACTCTTCTCTATACATTTAAGACCCACTTATCCAGTGTTTAAATTTCAGCAAAATGACTTTATATATTGATAACTTTGTGGCAAAATCATGCTCATGAATATGGAATTCAAATATATTAACAAGAAGTTGGTTAGTAGGTAGATTTATTAACGGTATACTTACTATAATTCAGTAACCAAGTTTCACTCAGAACTTGTAATTTTTATGTTTATTTTGCAATAATTTTTGTTTCATAAAAAGGAAATTGTTGGTTTGGTTCAGTTTCATATTACTGAGCATCCATTATGTGCTAGTTTCTGTTTTGAGGAGCTGTTTTGAGAAGACAGACAAGTCTACAGATAATTTTATCTTTACTTTTTTGTTTTTATTTTTTAAAGGAAGAGATTTTTAAAAAACGATTACATTTATGTATTTGAGAGAGAGAGAATGAGAGAGAGAGTACGAGAAGGGGAAGGCCAGAGGGAGGAGCAGGGAGCCGATTTGGTACAGGATCCCAGGACTCCAGGATCATGACCTGAGTGGAAGGCAGTCGCTTAACCAATTGAGCCACCCACACTCCCCAGCAGATAATTTTAGAATCTGGTACTAAGAAATGTGGGAGAACAGAAGAGGTGCCCTGAATCTGCTGAGGACCCAGGGAAGGCTTCCTGTATGTACCACTGAAGTTAAATCTAGAGAGAAGTTAGAGATAGGGAATGAGTAAAATTCTAACACAGAGAGGAACATCAACAAGGCATAGAGGCATTAAATAATTTTCCAAGTAGATTTTCTGAAACTTATACTTTGATTGGGTTAATTTAAGTCACATGTGGAGTTTGTACGTGTATGTAACAATCAGTGTGCAGGGTTAGCTGGAGAGACATTAATGAGATTCTGACTTATAACTCTAACCCATATATTTCTTCTTTGCTCTAAACTAGGGTTGGCAAACTTTTTTTTTTTTAATTTATTTGACAGAGAGAAACACAGCCAGAGAGGGAACACAAGCAGGAGGAGCAAGAGAGGGAGAAGCGTTTCCCGCCGAGCAGGGAGCCCGATGTGGGACTCGATCCCGGGTCTCCGGGATCATGACCTGAGCCGAAGGCAGTTGTCCAACCAACTGAGCCACTCAGGCACCCCTAGGGTTGGCAAACTTTTATGAAAGACTAGAGAATAAATATTTTAGGCTTTGTGGGCCCTATGGTCTCTGTTGCATCTACTTAGTTCTGTTTGAGTAGCACAAAAGCAGCCATAGACAATATATAAATGAAGAAATATGACTATTCTAATAAAACTGTATTTACAAAGAGACATTGTAGGCTAGATTTGGATTATAGGCCATAGTTTGCCGACCTTTGCCCTACACCAGCTGTCCATTGATATCTCTTGGCTATCTCAAAGGCACATCAAACTTATCCAAAATCAAGCTTGTGTTCTTCCCTGCCCTGCCTGGTACTTTTCTAGTCTTTCCTGTGTTAGTGAATGGTATCACCAAGTCAGAAACCTGGGAGTCATCCTTGACACCTCTGTTTCCCTAACATTCCGCATTCAATTTACCACCAATTCTGATGATTTTACTCTGTTGTCTTCTTAGTTCTTTCCATGTCCACTACCACCAATAGTTCAGGCTTTCTTTATTTATCATTTGACTATTGTAGTAGCCTTTTAAGTTTTCTCCTTATATTTACTCAACTTTTCCTAAGTGTCTTCTCTAGAGTGATCTTTTAAAAATGAAAACTTCATTATGTCTCTTCTCCTTCAGTCCCATATTTAAGTACTTTCCATGGCTTCCCATTACTCTAAGAATAAGGACCCATATTTCTGAAGTTCTGCATGACTTGCTTCCTGCTTACCTCCTAGCCACATCTTTCTTTCTGTCATGCTTTTTTGTGTTGGAGCCATACTGCCTTCCTTTTGGCTCCTTGGCTGATTGTGTTCCTTCCTGGCACAGGACATTTGCATATGCTGTATTCTCTTCCTGGAGTGCTCTCCCTCTCCTCACCATGTCACCCTTCCTTCAGAGCTCAACTCAAAAAGTAACTTTTTCAGGGAGGCTTTCATTAACCACTCCCTGCTCCTCTACCATAACTGGTAAAGTTCTCATAGTCACTTTCTTTGTCTTTTCTTCATAGTACTTATCAGATTTTGTAATTATACATTTGTCTTTGTGATTATTTGATTAATGTGTTGAACTTTTGCTGTATTTTAAGCTCCGAAATAGGGAGCGTATTTATTTTGCTCCCTATTTAGTGTATTTAATTCCAGTGTAATTAATTCCACTAAATACACTATTTAGTGTATTTCATTAAAGAGAAAAGTGCATTAATTCCAGGCTTAGAGGGTGGCACAAAACAGGTCTTCAATAACTATATGTTTGAAGAATGAGTGAATGAGTAAGAGTATTGTCATGGAAGCCTTGAGATAGAGAAAGAGAAGAGCAAGAAGTCATTGCATCAGAGAGATCCAGTAAAATCAGGATGGAAAAGTACCTATTGGAGTTTTTATCCCATGGGTTTTGTAGTTTTAAGACATGCTGCTCTTTACCAGAAATTGCAGTAGAGTGTGTATTGTACTGTAGGGGTCCAGAAGTGACTGGGGAGGGAGGAAACGGATATGCCAGGTGTACATTGCTCTTTCCCAAAGTTGGCTTAGAAAGGAAAGAGAGGGCAGTAGGTGGTAACACATAATATTGCAAGGTTAAGGAGAGATCATTATTATTTTGTTTTATTGTCATTTGTGTATTTGTTTTTAAGGATGGGAGAGACTTCTTTGTGTTTAGACGCTGAAGAGTTAGAGAGCCCCCCTGGAAAGGAAGAGTTTGAAGATAGTAGAGAGGGTTTTTCTGCTGAAGTAGGGCAGCTTGAGGGATCTTAGGGCAGAACCAAAGGGGTTGCCTTGCATAGGAAAACAGATACTACACCCTTTCAGATTGGAAGTATGGATGGGTATAAACATAGTAGAGTGCATGGTTGGGCAGTTTGTTTACTTTAAATTTCTTGAAAAAGTAAGAAGAGACATTTTTTTTTAAAGATTTTTATTTATTTTGACAGAGAGAAACACAGCCAGAGAGGGAACACAAGCAGGGGGAGTGAGAGATGGAGAAGCAGGCTTCCTGCCGAGCAGGAAGCCTGATGTGGGACTCGATCCCGGGTCTCCGGGATCATGACCTGAGCCGAAGGCAGTTGCTTAACCAACTGAGCCACCCAGGCGCCCCAAGAAGAGACATTTTCTTCTGAGAATTAGGGATTTGGAGGTTGTGTAGAGGGTAGTGAGAATGGCAGAAGTTGGAGGAATCAGAAAGAGGAGCTGACCAAGGCTAGTTAAAGGGTCATCATGCTTCATTAAGGGCTCAGCTATAGATGGAATCCATGAATTTCTTAGGGTAACTATCTGCATTTGTGTGATTTTTTTGCCTTCAGTGTACACTAGCCATAGTCTAAGAGTGGTCATCTAGGGCTGATCTTTTCCTGAATGGGTTCACTGGAAAGAGAGGAGTATAGAGGACTTAAGAATTTGGAAATATTCCAGCATTATAGAGGATAGGAGGAGAGTGAGGTGGCTGATGAGCATGCTTTATTCCTATGCTAGAATTTTTGGTTACGTCTTTCCCTCAGTCTTTGTTACCTTCCCTCTGCGTTTTTGTCCTCTAGGTGCTTGTGTACAACAGGGGAAATGGTCTTTACAAATTGAGGGCAATCAAGTACATGTGCTTGATTAGCATTATGTACTAAATGTTATGAGAACAATGAAGAAAGAACAGTGAACTGTACCAAGGAGTTTGGGAAGGCATCACAGAGGGGGCTGCTATTTGAGCAGGATTTTGAAAGTGTGTGAGCACTGGGGGGGTGTAGTATGGTAGGAAGTGGTACGTTTGGTAGAAATGGGAGAGCCTTCCAGACAAAGCCATATTCAGAGAGAGGCACAGTGGCGTAAAAGGACAGAGTAAATCTGGGAAATGGTGACCATTCTGGGCATGGTGAAAGGGGTAGGATGGGTGGGTGGGTGGAGTGGTAGAAGTTTGGGGCCAGATTGTCACCATGTGGATTTCATTCTATATCCCAAGAAGGAATTATTGAAGGTTTTTGAATGTTTGTAGTGTTCGTTTTCATAATAGCAGCTAACATTTATTGGAAGGTTCTCTTTCAGAAGCTGTGCTAAGCACTTTATGTGTTATCTTATTTAATCTTACCGGATCCTCACAGTGATCCAGTGAAGTAGGTCTTGCCATTCTTTTCATTTACTGAGTAAGGAAATTGAAACTTGAACAGGTTAGGTAACTTGTGATTAAAATCTTACAGCTAGAAAGTAGCTGGGCCAGATTGCCGGTCCAGGTCTATCTCATTCTTAATCCATGCTTTCAAATCTCTCGACTGTACTTAAATTTTAGGGTAAGGAATAGTATGAGGAGAGTGTAGATTATCCATCCATTTCCAGCTTCCAGTTTTTAGAGCTGGATCTTGAGTGGTGTGGAGGGTGGGTTTTGAGTGAAGGGTTGGGAAAGAGTAGGGACTGAGGGATGAAGGCTTACCAGGCAGAGGAACAGCATATGCCAAGTCATAGAAGGAACGACAAGTTTAGCATGGCAAGGTCAGAGTGGATGCTATGGAGGAAACAGAGGTAAGCCTCATCTTTGGGATCGGTCAGATGCTTATTAGAGTTGTGAGCTCAGTCTTGGTCTCCTCCTTTAAAGAAGAATGTGAACAGACTAGATTGTCTTGAGTGGAGCAAGAAAAAATGATTCAAAGCAGACAGAGGTAAAGGTGTTGATGACTCAACTGTGTCTGTGATGGGGAGGGTTGAGAGAGTGTAGGCAGAACTGAAGAGGTGCACTGAGCACTCTACTCTGGGGTAGCAGGCTTTCCAGGGTTAGATCTGTTTTAACTCATTTATTCTTCACACTGACCTTGTAAGGTAAGTGCTGTTATTATCATTCTCACCAGGGTGAGAAACTGAAGAATAAGTCTCTCTGCAGAGACCACAGAGCCAGAAAGCTACAGTGCTAGGATCTGCATCCTGCCTAGACCAGGGGCACCGCAGGTGTGTGGATGGTGTGGGGGTTTGCGTCTTCCAAATCCTTGTGGCTCTGGGTGCCTTTGGCCTGCCGAATCAGAGCTTGTTGCAGTGGGGAAGAAAGCAGTAAAAATAAAGTGCTGGTGACTTTCCTAAAAAATGGCTCCCTCGTGGAAGATAAATTTCAACTCAGTGTTTCCTGAAAGGGGATTGGTCAGAAGAAAGGGGGAGCTCTTTTCGGGGGAGCTGGAATGCCAAAGTTGGATATATGAGCCTGTTTTGGCAAGGGTTAAATCTCTAGGGAGTTAAGTATGATATCTGATTTTTACATTTTAGAATGCATTGAATTATTCTGTTTTCTTCCCTGTGATTTACTTTTAATGGACCCAGGATTCATTAACCAGCTTTTTTAATTTTTAAAAAGATTTTTATTTACTTATTTGACAGACAGAGAGATCACAAGTAGGCAGAGAGGCAGACTGAGAGAGAGGAGGAAGCAGGCTCCCCGCCGAGCAGAGAGCTGGACGTGGGCCTAGATCTCAGGACCCTGAGATCATGACCTGAGTGGAAGGCAGAGGCTTTAACCCACTGAGCCACCCAAGCACCCAACCAGCTTTAAGAGAAGAAAAGATAAAACGATCACATTGAACCTGTGGGCAGTTTTCTAATATTCTTTGAAAAAGTGTCCTCTTCTTATTTCCTGTTCTCATTTTGCTGGTGGTTGAGAAAGTGATAGCTTCAGGTTGCAGCTGGGCTGTGCTCGGGGGTAAGACCCTTAGACCACAGCAGCTGCTATGATTCCTGGCGTGTCAGTGTGTCACCCCTGGCATTGCTCTTCATCTGCTGTGGGCAGACCCACTTGTTTGTACTGCATTTAACCACAAGTCTGTATTTGGAAAAATGCTGGTGTGATCAGGTTTTAGATTTTTACCCAAGCATCCGTTCTGTGACTTAATATTATAAAATGACAAAAATGCTACCGTTGATTCATGCAGATACCTGCTCCTTGCCCTTCTGGGCCTGCCTACGAAGATACTCATTTGTTACTCTGAGAGCCTGGAAAATGATAGTGTCTCGGTATTGCTCCCTCACATCTATCTATCCCACCCAAATGCATACCTTTTAAATATTTGGGCTTGCTTTGATTAGGTGTTCACATCGTCCTTTCCCTGGAGATTAAAGCAGATGCTCACGTCCAGGGTTACGTGGGAGAGAAGATCAAGTTGAAATGCACCTTCAAGTCAACTTCATCTGTCACTGACAAACTCACCATAGACTGGACGTACCGACCCCCCAGCAGCAGTCGAACAGAATCCGTGAGTGTTTCCTATTAAGGAAATGTCTTGAGTCTTCAGTGGTCAATAGCTCTAGAGTCCTTTTATTCCAGGTCCCAGGCATACCTCAGGCCTTCACATTTGAGAATCAAACACGAGCTCCTATATAAATAGAAGAAGATGAACTTCTCCCCATATGGCACTCATTTGGTCATGTGGGGCTCTTTATTTTTTCGTATGAGAATCTTGTAAATAAGTCATAGGAAAAAAATTGTCAGAAACTCAGAGGAGATGTGGTCTAATTTTGTTTCCCCTTTACTGTTTCCTTTTGCGTGTTTTTATTGCTTGTTTTCAGATTCAAGATACTAAAAAGAGTACCTCCAGGACTGTTGGTTAGAAAAATTCTATAGGTCCCAATCATAGACATCTTTTCTCAGAATGCTGCTCATTTCCTGTGGTATGAGGTTGTCTCAGTGGGTATATCCCTTGGTGTATCCATACCATGTGGATTTATCTTGGCCTTGTCTCCTAGTGTATAAACATCTGCATTGATATATATGGTTCCCTTTGAAGGAGATGGGGGCACCTTGTGTGGATGACAGATGCTGTTGGAGACAGATGGGCTTGCAGTATTAGAAGGAAGATACTTTATAAACACATATAAAACCCATTGTGGATGTCTAATTGAAGACTGCAGTGCTATATAGGTTATAAAAAAACCCTTTCTCTTTGTGCTTCTAGCAATATGTTTAGTTCAGGATAGATGCTATCAAGAATGTGAACATCAGGGGCGCCTGGGTGGCTCAGTTGTTAAGCGTCTGCCTTCAGCTCTGGTCGTGATCCTGGAGTCCCGGGATCAGCCCGCGCATCACGCTCTCCCACCTGCTTCTCCCTCTCTCACTCCCGTGTTTGTGTTCCCTCTCTCACTGTGTTTCTCTCTGTCAAATAAATAAATAACATCTTAAAAAAAAAAAAAAAAAGAATGTGAACGTCGTAGCTGTATTTAAGGTGGTATTTTTGCAAGTGACCTTAATTCTTCTATCCTGTTTTCGTCATTGGAAAACTTTCTCTTTGATTTTAATATCTAAACTTTGAGTTTTGTTTTAGGACCCAGTAGCGAATGCCACATAGCTAGGAGCCAGCGAGGGGCCTCCAGCGAAGGCAGCCAGGCTGTATTCGCGGTCACTTTTTCTTTAGATTTAAAATAGTTCACTTTATTTCGAGTAGTCAGAAAACTATGACTGGCCTAATTTGACTCTACCTCCTTGGCCAAAAGTAGGACAAGCAGTGGGGGAGCAAGAGCAAGCAGTGAGGGAATTTCTTGGGTCAGAAACCTGAATGGCAAACAAACAGTATGGTGCTGTTTTCTGTGAGGCCGGCCAGAAAGCAAGCTCACGCCAGTTGTTAGTCAGTGGACCCTTAAAGTCACATTATGTGGTTGTCACAGTCCAGGTCAAGTGAGTCAGGATTGGGTATCACCATTTAACTGGAACTTAGAGGTTGGATTAATCTTGAAGATACATAGCAGGCCTTGTTTTGTCAGTAAAGAGTTTCAAACCCTTTTATATAGATCCTGGTAATCAGTGGTTGTCATTCTTTACCTCCCTCTTTGTGTGTGTATGTATTTTTTTTAAGATTTTATTTATTTGACAGAGAGAAACACAGCTAGAGGGGGAACACAAGCAGGGGGAGTGAGAGAGGGAGAAGCAGGCCTCCCACCGAGCAGAGAGCCTGATGTGGGGCTCGATCCCGGGACTCTGGGATCATGCCCCGAGCCGAAGGCAGCTGCCCAACGACTGAGTCACCCAGGCTCCCCTGTGTGTATATATTTTTTAAAGATTTTATTTAGTTATTTTAAAAATTTATTTATTTGACAAAGAGAAACACAACCAGAGAGGGAACACAAGCAGGGGGAGTGAGAGAAGGAGAAGCAGGCTTCCCACAGAGCAGGGAGCCCAATGTGGGGCTTGATCCCGGGTCTCCGGGATCATGACCTGAGCCAAAGGCAGTGGCTCAACCAACTGAGCCACCCAGGCACCCCTAAAGATTTTATTTTTAAATCCTCTCTACTCCGAACATTGGGCTTGAACTCACAACCCTGAGATCAAGAGTCTCTGTTCCACCGACTGAGCCAGGCTGGTGCCCCTTACCTCATTCTTGGAAACACTCATCACAATTACCTCATTCTTTGAAACACTCATCACAAATGTTTTCCTTCCTTTCTTTCTTTCTTTCTTTCTTTCTTTCTTTCTTTCTTTCTTTCTTTCTTTCTTTCTTTCTTTCTTTCTAGATTTTATTTATTTATTTGACAGAGAGAAATCACAAGTAGGCAGAGAGGCAGGCAGAAAGGAGGAAGCAGGTTCCCTGCTGAGCAGAGAGCCCAATGCGGGCCTTGATCCCAGGACCGTGAGATCATGACCTGAGCTGAAGGCAGAGGCTTTAACCCACTGAGCCACCCAGGCACCCACAAATGTTATTATTTCTTAGTATGTCTTTCCCATTAGACTGTAAAATCCGTGAGGAGCAGGGACTATGCCTGTTTGGCTCTCACTATATCCTTGGGCTTAACACCATGCCTAGCACATAGTAGGTGTGCCATAACTATTCATTGAATGAATGCATGAACAAATGAACTGAGAAGTGATTCAACATCTTCTCTGGGAAGTTGCTCTTCAAAATTGGGCAATTTAGTGGTTGTAAATGGGGAAGGTACCAAGTAAACAAAGAAAGAGGAAAGCCTTGAACTTTACGTAAGAGAAAAAGATCATATTGCCTGGTAGTACCTGTCTGGCCTACCACCAGACATAATGAGGTGCTTTTGGTGACAAAGTGATCATCAATCTGAAGTAGTACCGCTTTAATTCAGCATCCATTCATTGAGTCCTGATCATCATTTGGCTTGGGGCTTTGTATTAATTACCAAGATAGATAACTTAATAGAGGCTTAGTTATATTGTACCTACATAAGTACAAAAGTTTACTCTCAAAATAAACTAAGCTTCCCTGCCCACTTACCACCTGTGTGTGCCTTTGAGTAACTCACTTAGTTTTTTGGCCTTGTTTCCCTTCCTATAAATTTGGAATAATCATGCCCCATGTATGTGGCTTAACTGAGTAAACGTGTGGGAATCATTTGCAAACCAGAAGGGACTACACAAATAATAGATGCTACTTTAGAATAGGGTTTCTCAGCTTTGGCACTGTTGATGTTCTGAGCTGGAGAATTCTTTGTTGTGGGGGACTATCCTGTGCACTCTAGGATTTTTATCAGTATCCCTGACCTCTGCCCGTTAGATGCCAGTAGCACTCTGCCTGTGATAACCCAAACTGTCTCCAGATATTGCCAGATGTCTCCTGGAGGCCCCCATTGCCCCCGGTTGAGATCTGTTGCTTTAGGACTTCAGGGAGAATTTAAAAGATCTTTGAGAGCTACGATCCTAGGACTCTTTTGTCAGGCCTTTTCCTGATAAGTTGTATTAACTTGTCTTTTAGGATGGGGGTGAACAAAACATTTTAAAAAAATGCCCAACTGAGAAAATCCATTACACATTTGTATTTTATTTTGGACCTTTTTAACTTGACATTTGCATTGCATTTTGCAAATTAACTTTTTTTGTTGTTGTTGTTATGGTGTTGCTTTCTTAGATTTTTCATTATCAGTCCTTCCAGTACCCAACCACAGCAGGTACATTTCGGGATCGAATTTCCTGGGTTGGAGATGTATACAAAGGGGATGCGTCTATAAGCATAAGCAACCCTACCCTCAAGGATAATGGGACATTCAGCTGTGCTGTGAAGAATCCCCCAGATGTGCACCATAATATTCCTGTGACAGAGCTAACAGTCACAGAAAGGGGTAAGCTACCTGCCACCAACCTTCTCCTGCTGGGCTGTCTGAATGCTGTGCTGCTTATGGAAGAGGTCTGGGATAAGCAAAACTACCCGTCTTTGTAAGCCAGTCTGTCGGTGGAACAGTCTACCATCCTGAATTGTCTATTAAGATGAATTTCTTAACTTGATTTTGCAAACTGAAGTTGTTACTCAAATGTTGCTCGTTTCCCCGTTATCTGTTTTTTATTTTAACTTGAGGTGACCAGAGGTCTTGTGGAACGTGTGGCAAACCCCTGAGAAAATGGAGGCTTCTTATCTGTGCGAAATGAAGTCAATTGATTTCCCCAATCTGTTCATACCCTCAGTTATGAGGCTGTGTTCTTGTCCATGTGTTAAAAGGGTGCTCCTTTTAATGATGGGAAGCAGAACATTTCTTTTATGTTGCAAAGGGCAGTAGTTTCCTTTTATCAAGAAAGCACAGGAAAGTAGACTAAGGACTGACCTTTTTTCCCTACATTATTCTCGCATGACTACTGAGTGGTCATTCTAATCATCAGTTGGATTTGAACCAAAGATGCAGAGATACAGAACTGCATTATGGTTCGGGATAGATGCCTTACTATCTCCCAGGTCTTTCTCAAATCTGTCTGTCTGCCTGTCCGTCTTTTTCTCCCTCTCTCTTCTCCTTCCCTTCCCCTTCTTCCTCTCTTTCTTTTTTCTTCTTTCTTTTTTTAAGATGATAACTTAAGATTTCCAAAATACAGGCACGTTCATGCTGCAGGCTGTGTAGAAACTAGTATGGTTTTGTTGGAAGACAGTTTGGTTATGTGACTCTGATGTCTTACAGGTGTATGACCTTTGATCTAGGAATCCCATTTTAAATTTTATCTTAAAGAGAGAGGTAAATATGAGGGTTTATGTACAAGGATGATCATCATAATGTAGCTTGTAGATTTAAGGAATTAGAAACAGCTCGAGTGTCCAGTGTTCAGTAAATTACTCAGTGTGGTAGAATACTGTGCAGCCATGATAAAGTAACACTTGGAAGGAATTTTTAATGACATGGGAAATATTTATCATCTATTACACAAAAAAGGAGTTTAGAAATAGTCTGTAAAATACGATCCATACTTGTAAAACTAGGCACTCTCCTCGCTGTCCGCAGACTCCTAGAAAGAGCACCGAGTGGATAGATACCAACGTGTCAATCCTCCGTAGTGAGATTATGGGTGCATTTTTGTTCTTCTTTGTACTTTCATCAACAATGAATTTATTCTTGTTGTAATCAGAAGAAATACAAGAGCAAAAGTAAAATCTAATTCATGTCAACTTTTGCACAACCCTCCCTCTCACCTTCCCTTTTTCGTCCTCTAGGTTTTGGCACCATGCTGTCCTCTGTGGCCCTCCTCTCCATCCTTGTGTTTCTACCCTCAGCTGTGGTGGTGGTTCTGCTGCTGGTGAGGATGGCGAGGAAATCTGCAGGGCTGAAGAAAAGGAGCAAGTCTGGCTATAAGAAGTCGTCTATTGAGGTTTCGGATGAGTAAGTTCAGCTGAAGCCCCGAGCAGTTAACCCCTTTCCTTTGCAGAGCCCTGCTTTGTGGATAGTCCCTGGAGCCTTGAATCCACCCCTTCCCATTTTCCCAGGTCAAGTTTAGTTCTGCTGAGGAGTACTAGAAGGAAGGTTGGAAGTGAAACTAAGGGATATTAATTTGGCGAGAGAGATGGAAGGGTGAATGTAGGGTCTTAGTTTCTGCTTTGAAAATCAGATTGTACTATGCTGTGGTTCTGCATGTAAGTTCTGAAGTGCTGGGGTGCCTGCCTGGCTCAGTCGGTTCAGTGTCTGACTCTTGACTTTGGCTCAGCTCATGATCTCAGGATTGTGAGGTCAAGCCCTGCATCAGGCTCTGTGGTGGGCATGAAGTCTGCTTAAGATTCTCTCTCTCCCACTCTCCATCCTCTCTCTCTTTCTCCCCTTCTCTGTTGGCCATCATGTTCCTTCAAAATTAACAGGAAATTCCAACAAGTCAGTTATTTTTCCCTTCTCTTTTTGGCACCACACTGATGCATCTTGATAGAAAATGCCTAAACAATGAGGAGGCCTTTAAGGATAGTCTTGGACAGCAAAACCAGTTTAAATAAGCAAGATGTGTTCTTGGTCACCAGATGCTCAGAGGGGCTAATTGGATTGTGATTATCAAGGGCATTTTACAAAACAACATGTTGTCAGGCAGCAGGCATGACCCAGTGTTTTCCCTGGGAATAAATCTACTAAAAACAGATGACAAAAAGTCTACATAAAACCCATTTTGATTCTCCATTGTCTCAATCTGAGGTTCTTAGCCTTGGGAGGAAGTCTTCTCTGCGAAGGGTCTAAAAGTTTCTTTTTCTTTGCATGAATGCACGTGTATATTGTGCGTGTGCATTTATTTCATGGGCGACAGTGCCCTTTACAGGATCTGTAGCCCCCCACAAGGTAGAAATATGAAGATGTCTGTTTCTAAGTACAATCTAACAAGATTCTTTATGCTTCAACCTTCAGGCCTCTTGTTCCCTGACATTTCATCTTGTTCACTCCATGAGCCAGATACACATCTTATCTTCTTCTCTAGATAAGCTTCACTCACTCAGGTCTTTTTTCTTTTTTTCTTTTTTCACCACATGCTTTTCTCTTGCTTGGAATCAATCCTCTCCTTCCCTCTCTTGTTTGCCTGGAAAACTCTTCCTGATCCTCCCAACACCCAGCTGAAATGTCCCATCTCTGGAGTCTCCCTGAGTCCTCCCCAGAGAACAGGTTACTCCCTCCTCTTTGCTACCCTAGCAGTTTGACCTTAGGCTTATTAAAACATTTTATTACATTGTGTCATAATGTACTTGTTAGGTAGCAACAGGTTTCTCACACCTGTGAGAAGAGGCTGTGAGCTCTTCAAGCAGCAGTGTTTTCTTTATGTCTTGGTCCCTAGCCCAGCCAAATGGCTCAGATGTGGTTGGTGCTCAGTACATTTCTAAGTGAATGATTGGGACCCTACTTGGCACTTGCTGTGTGTCAGGCACTGTGGGACATGGTTTACATGTGGCTATTTTTTTATCTCAGCGCTTAAGTGACCTGCCTACTCACCCTTCTAGTAAGTGGCAGAACTGGAATTTAAAAGGAGATCTGTCTGACATCGACAGCTGTGCTTTTCCATGCTTTACTGTACCGAGGACGGTCATTGTTCAGATGTGCTTTGTCCTTTTTCTCCAGCACGGACCAAGAAGAGGGGGATGACTGCATGGCGAGGCTTTGTGTTCGTTGTGCTGAGTGCCTGGTAAGCACGTGCCATTTCTCTGTTCACTGTTCATGTTCCATTTTCCTGCATACTTAAGGAGATCCATTGCCCTTAGAGGGAGCAGAGGAGATGTGGATCAGGGCCAAAGCAAGGTATGAACCAAGATCTTCTCCCAAAGCATTTTGGTCTCAGGGGCCTGAGTCTGACCATTATTTTGTTTTCTGTCTCATGGGCGTAGAGTGGTGTCCTCGGGTTAGGGAATGTTAGGGAAGTCTCAGCCTACTGACAGAGAGCACCCTGAAAGATCGGGAGCCTGGGCCGCCAAGGTCTTGCTAGGAGACAGGCTGTCTAGACTCAGAATCCTGAATTGAACTTTCCTGCTGTGCCCAGTTTTTTCTCCAGGGAATTAGAGTGATATAACCTTTTAGGTGACTTGTGGCTTTATCAGTAAGAAGTACCCATATTGGAGGGGTGCCTGGGTGGTTCAGTTGGTTAAGCATCTGACTCTTGATCTCGGCTCAGGTCTTAATCTCAGGGTTGTGCATTCAGGCCATGTGTTGGGCTCCATGCTGGGTGTGGAGCCTACTTAAGAAAAAAAAGAAAAAGAAAAAGAAAAAAAGAAAAAGAAAAATACCCATGTAGGAAGCACCTGAATGTTGATTTAAATTTCAAAAGGCAGCCATCTCTCCATTTTTTAAAAAAGTATTTTATTTATTTATTTGAGAGAGAGTGAGTGAGAGAGAGCATGAGAGGGGAGAAGGGCAGAGGGAGAAGCAGACTGCCCGCGGAGCCGGGACCCCAATGCGGGACTTGATCCTGGGACTCCAGGATCATGACCTGAGTGGAAGGCAGTGGCTTAACCAACTGAACCACCCAGGTGCCCCCACCCCTCCATTTTTTTAAGCTCTTGCTATAATTGGTAGGCTTGTGTGGCTGTCCCAGCGTCCTAGGAGGAGAGACTCTCTGATGTGGTGCAGTTGGAAACAGGTCAAAAGCAACTTATGATATAATATGAAACATAGTTGTCATTGTAGGGTTTAAACTTGAGTTTTCTTTGTACTCACTGCCACGCTCGGCACTTGGCCAGATAACTGTTCATTGCAGTTCTTTGTTTCTCTCTGGCAAACTGGAGTGTAATGGCTAAGATGAGAGGAAGGTTGAAGATCTAACAATAACCCTAACAATAACCTAACCTAACTCTAACAATAACACTAACCCACAAAATAATTTAGTGTTCATGATTATCCTTATCCATATTTCAGATGTTAATTAATTCAGCAGTTATTTACTGAGTGTCTGATATGTGCCAGATATGATTCTGGGTACTTAGGAAACACAAGTCAACAATACTGACAAAAATCTCTTCCCTCAAATAATTTCCATTCCTTTCCATGCATAGAAAACTCTCATACTTCAAGACACAACTGCAGTATCACTTTCTCTTAAATTATGGGTACAAACAGTAACTAACTAAATCTTTTAAAAACAAGCGACACATGGAGTATGCCAGATGGCACTTAATGTAGCAGAGAAAAACAAAATAGGGAAGGAACATGCGATGGCCGGATAGGGGTATGATATTATATACCTCACTGAAATGATATTTGAGCAAACACCTAAAAGAAGTAGATAGGAAGCCATGTAGCTATTGTGGAGGAACATTCTGGACAGAGGAAATGGTAGGTGCACTGACACTGTGGAGGGGCCATGATTGGCACATTCTTGGGACAGCATGGAGACCAATGTAGCAGGAATGAAATGAGCAAGGTGAAGAATAGAATTTGTTGATAGGAGACAATACCACAATACCATATCTTATAATAAGTGAATGGAATTCACTGGGCTTTTATTCTTTTTTTTAAAAAATATTTTATTTATTTATTTGACAGAAAGAAACACAGCGAGAGAGGGAACACAAGCAGGGGGAGAAAGGGAGAAAGGGAGAAGCAGGCTTCCTGCCGAGCAGGGAGCCCGATGTGGGGCTCCAACCCAGGTCTCCGGGATCATGACCTGAGCCGAAGGCAGTCGCTCAACCAACTGAGCCACCCAGGCGCCCCTGGACTTTTATTCTTAATGAAATGGGATGCACTGGTGGTTTTTGAGAAGAGAAGCACTATGTATTTCCAAAGGCTCACTCTGGGTCTTGTTTTGAAAATAGGTGGTACCATGGTCAAGGGACCGTGACAGTCAGAGAGTCCAGTGAGGAGACCTTAGCAATAATGCAGAGGAGAGCAAATGGTCCTGGTTTGAACCAGGGTGATAGTAAGTGGTTGTATTCTGATTATAGCTTGAAGGTAAAGCCAGAAGGATTTATGGATGGATTTCACGTATCTGTGGAAGAAGGACAGGAATCAGAGATAATCGCACGGTTCTTAACTTAAGCAACTGGTTGGAATAGATAGAATAGGTAGAGTAGATAGATGTAGACTAGAGCCCTGAGCTCTCCAAGGTTGATAAATTGGGAAGAAGATAGGGAATTAGCAAAGGAGGCTGAGAAGGAATATCCAGTGAGGTAGGAGAAAACCAAGAGGGTGTGCTGTCCTGGGAACCGAGTGAAGAATGTGTTTCAGGGTAAAGAAGGTGATTAACTGTCTCAGTTGCTGCTGAGTCAGGTCAAGTAAAATGAGAATGGAGAATGGATTATTGGCTGATCTGGTGATGTGCAGGTCATTGGTGACCTTGGCAAAAGCCGCTTTGGGAGAAGAGAGGGGAAGAAAGGTCAACGAGGGTGAGGTTGAAAAGGAACACAGAGAGATATTGGTGACAGTGGGTGTAAACAGCTCTTTCAAGGAGTTTTGCCATGAGGAGATGCAGAGAAGTGGGGTGATAGGTGGGAGGGAGATGTGTGTCAGGAGTTACTTTCTGTTTAAGATGAAGATATTATAGCACATCTGTATGCTGATGGAAATGATTCAGTAGAAGAGGAAAAAAATGACAGTGCAGGAGGGAGTGGGGAGGTGGCAGGAGTAGCTCTAGGACTTGACGCACAACAGGGATGTTGACCGTAGAGAAAGACAGGGAGAGAGGATCCATAAGAAGAGTAAGGAAGGCCATGCAGATGGGCCCAGATGCGGGTAAATGCATACGTAGGGTGACGGGAGCTCCCAGAAGTTCCCGGCTGACCACTCTATTCCCAGTGTCATCTGCTGAGAACAAAGTGAGGGGGAGGTGCTTAGGTTTGAGGAAAGAAGGAAAGGTGTGGAACAGTCATCTGGGAGAATAGGAGAACGATGGGCCAGAGAAATGTGGTGTGCTAGGTAGTACTAATGGGCTACTTGAAGTTAGAGGTAATGAATACAAGTTTAAATAATAAAAATATGAATATAGGTAACAATAGCTAATCTTTTTTTTGCCATTTTATTTTTTTTTTATTGTTACTTAAATTTTTTTTCCAGTGTTCTAAGATTCATTCCCCATTCCCCACACACAGTGCTCCACGCAATAGGTGCCCCCAGTACCCACCACCAGGCTCTCCCATCCCTCCACCCCCCTCCCTCCAAGTCCCTCAGTTTGTTTCTGTGTCCAAAGTCTCTGTTGTTTCGTTTCTCTCCCTGGATTACCCTACTTCCCATTTACTTTCCTTCTCATACTGTCCTCCAGGTTAACCCTCATGCACCACAAGTAAGTGAAACCATGTGATACTTGACTTTCTCCACTTGGCTTATTTCACTCAGCATAATCTCTTCCAGTCCAGTCCATATTGCTACAGAAGTTGGATATTCATCCTTTCTGATGGAGGCATAGTATTCCATTGTATATATGTACCACATCTTCTTGATCCATTCATCTGTTGATGGGCACCTTGGCTCTTTCCACCGTTTGGCAATTGTGGCCAACAATAGCTAATCTTGAATGAGTGCTTACACAGTGCTAGGCACAAGTGAAGTGATTTCGGTACATTGTCTCATTCAGTTCTCGTCGCCTTTCTATGACGTGTCCATATTTTTATTACACCCTTCCCATTTTACAGACAGGGAAACTGAGGCCTAGAGACATTTAATAACTTTGTTCAAGGTCACACAGCCAGCAAGAGGTGGAGCTGGCATTGGCATTGAGAGAAACCAAGAAACCCAGACTCCTAGCTACAGTCCTTATGTTCTGCTGCAGACAGCCACCTTTTCATGTGTGTTAAGGCTTTAAAAAATACCCACCATGGAAAAGGAAACCGTTAGGGTTTCAAAGCAGAAATTAGTCCAAAGACAGCAAATATATCCAGGGCCTGTGAGGCTTCAAGGGAACGCAGGTGCACTGAGCCAGTGCACTTTCACTGTTAAATCGCCTCCTGCTGAGTTCCGTCGAGGGGTCCTAGAATGATGTCTTTAGCTAAACTCCAGCAGTGGCTGCATACCAACACCACAACTGCTGTTGTTTCCCTTCAGGACTCAGACTATGAAGAGACATATTGATGACAGTCTTCAGGACTTAAGAAGAGTCACCTGCTAGCAGAAAATGTCCATCCCGCTGGCAGCCAAAGCCTCTCAGAGAAGCAGAGCCTGCGTGGATGGCCATGCCGGAGGGTTCTGGAAGTCATCAGGAGAGACTGCAGGAACCGTTTATTTATTGAAGAAATGTTCTTTATAATTTATATTTATAAACTGTTGAAGAACTCTGAAGAAACCCCGTTGGTGACTTATGCTCTAGTCGAATGGAGTTCTCTTCCTGAATAGAAAGATACTTTTGGTTTCCCCTGTGTTCTTGAATGTATTACACATTTTCTTCCAGTTATTTGAGGGAACTTCTAAAGGTTGGCCACACCGTGGATGCCAAAATATCTTTAAAAAATGAAATGGAGCTTGTAGCTTCCTGATGTGCCTTCCAGAGGAGATGTTTGTTGGGATCAGTGTCCTTTGTTATTTGCTCCCTGGACGTTTTCAGCTGTGAATCAGCAAAGAGCGTATACTCTTTGGTTTCATGACACCATCAGTTGTGTTTGGGTGACTTGGAACCCTAACTTCCATAGAGTTGACTTGGAACCCGGAGTCCACGGTTTGCTTTGACTGGGTTTTTAAGTATTAAAGTGTCATCAGTTTATAATTGAGGAAGGGAATGGTGACCTAAAAGGATCCCTTTCTTTTGTCTTGCTAGGTGCAGTCTGTTACTTTACTTTCTTAGAGCTCACTGACTAGTGGTTTCCTTCTTTATGTCCCAGATCAGAGGCAAGAAGAACTCTTTGAAAGGCCTTTAGTGGAGAGTGTAGAGAATATTTTTCTCAGTTATTTGCAAGGAAATATTCTTTTTTAACAAATGCCATTCCAGATGTTGGATTGGCTTTAATGAGGCTTCTGTTTTATAGGAAATAATCTTTTTGACCTGAGTCATTCCTCAGAACTTTTTTGTTTTCTAAAGTGCGCCAAATGTGAGTGAGCTAAGGTATTTACAAACGGTTTTTCCATAATATTTCACATAAGGAAGTGAGGGAGTACATAACCTTTACTTCTCATTTCTGTTCTCCAATTACCCTATATCAACTTCCTCCATTTTCCTGCCGCAAGTGATTTCAAATTTTAATTTACATAGGATTTTCTTTCTTTCTTTCTCTCTTTCTTTCTTTCTTTCTTTCTTTCTTTCTTTCTTCCTTTTTTAAAAGATTTATTTATTTATTTGACAGAGAAACACAGCTAGAGAGGGAACACATCAGGGGGCGTGGGAGAGGGAGAAGCAGGCTTCGCGTGGAGCTGGGAACCCGATGTGGGGCTTGATCCTGGAACTCCTGAGATCACGACCTGAGCCGAAGGCAGATACCCAATGACTGAGCCACCCAGATGCCCCTACATGGGATTTTCTATAAGCCATTAAGAAATATGCATGACATCTCTGGAAGGTAGTCCTCTATAAAACAGTGATAGAGTTTACTTCTCAATTATGAGAGACAAAAATTATCCCCTCCTCCCATCATCGTTGTTTTTTTTTCAACAGGAGAGTCTGTTTTTCACTAGGTGGCTCAGGAGGTTTCCATATTACAGTATAATTCCGTATACATTTTATACCAAAAAATGACTTCCCCAGGATTTATTTTAAAAAATTTGGATTATCAGTTCTGGAAGTCATCAGTAAAGACTTTAAAAAATATGACATAGGTTTGGCCTGGCCTCTTTTGTCAATCTAGTTCATACAGAGGAGAATCTAGTTAGTTAATTAGAAATTGTGCTTTTCTCTGGTCACGTAAGGAAGTGGAAGAGGAAAGGCACATTGACTGTTTATTTCCAGTGTGGTTAAGCCTCAGAGCCTTGAGCTACTTGGGCTGTCGGGGTCGGTCTAGTCAGTCTGACACCTTAGCAGAGAGGGGAAAATGAGTTGGAGCAATGAGAGTAAATACTTTGGGCTCTAAGAGATTTGAAGATAGAGCTCTAATTGCGAGACAGACTTCTTTGGTCCTCATGTCTCTGAAAAAGAGATGATGCTGCAGGAACCCAGCTAAAACCACATTTCATGAATTGAGGAAGTGCTCTTATCTGGGTTTTCTTGTAATTTCCCTTCAGGCATGTTACGAGGATTAATCCAGGGTAGTGTTTGTTCCTTTAGGTAGATGGTGCTGTGGGAGTCCTTGGTCGTTATTTTGTATCCTTGATCATGATTTGAACAAGTCCCTTTCTTCCTAAATGACTGAACAGTAGCATCCTTCATGGGAGGACAGTAAGCTGATTATTTAGTCTGCTCCATGGCTTTAAAAGGTCACATCAGTCATAAGGCTGCTGTCCATGTCCTTGCTCAGCTCTCATCCTGAGTCTGGCTTACAGCCTTACAGCTTTTTTTCCCCTCCCCTCTCCTCCCCTCCCCTCCCTTCCTCTCTTTCCCTTCCCCTCCTCTCCCCTCCCCTCCTCTCCTCTGCCACTTTCTTTCCTTTCTTTCCTTTCTTTCTCTTTCCCTCACCCAGAGGAGCAAAAAGTAGTGTTTGGATACTGGCCTTCTTTAAGGATGGAAAGAAGATAAAGGTTGTTGGGTTTTTTTGTTTTTGTTTTTTAACTTTTTAAATATCTTCTCAGGTGCTATTCTCTCTCTCTTTTTCTTTTTGCTTCTCTGGATACAAAGCACACTGTCTAAAGACCAGCCTTGTCTAGAAAGGAAATCTAATTCTGAAAAGCTTCAGATGGGGTGAAAAGCCTTTCAGAATTTTTCTTTGGCTGCTGAAGGCTTTACTCATGGTTACATTACTTCTAAGTTTTGCATGTTGAGCTCTTAATTCTGTTACCAAATGTGAATTTATAAAAATGCTTTTGTGTTTCCCATGTGGCCTGTTACCCCCAGGCTTCTTGGAGAATGTCTTAGTTCTCTGCAGCTCCCAGACTGTGCACTGATGCTTCAAGAGGGAATGAAGTATGTCCCTGTGTAAAAAAATTGTTGGAGGCCAAATCTTGACTCTGAATGTTCTGTTGTGTCACTCCGTTATGGTTCCAGATGAGCACCGTTAAAAAGACCCACAGGGAGTGGACCAAGATGATCATTTAATTGGGCTATTGGAAACTTCGCTGCCAGAAGGGGCGGCGCAATTTCTTTGACTCCCGTGTTGGACTGCGGCCCTGTCAACAGCTGCATTTCAGTTTTTTTGTTTTTGTTTTTTTGGTAGGTGTGTGCACATGCTGTTGGGCCATGTGCATAGACATCCTGACTCTTGAGATCTTTAGCACATCACAATAAACTGCTTTGCACTTTCTGGCTACTTTTTGGTGTGTGTCTTCATCTAAAATGAGGGCTGTCAGATGCAGGGAGGGGAGGTTGTGGTTTCCAGCAGCAAGCAGGCGTTCGTCTGTAAGCTGTGGCCATGCAACAACCCGCACAGATTCAGTGGCCTGTGGGGGCCAGCTCACACAGCAAGAGCCGCTGCTTCAATTTTTAGGAATTTTGCAAGCTCGAAATAGGCCATGGTGGGAGTATTTATGTACGTTGCTGGCTTACTGTGCAACCGTGTAGCATAGTCTTTGAGGGAGCAAGTATTCAACAACTTTTCTTTTTATTATTTTTTAAAGATTTTATTCGTGTTTTTGAGAGAGTGAGAGCAGGAGCAGGGTTGGGGAGAGCAGCAGAGGGAGAGGGAGAAGCAGGCTCCCCGCTGAACAGGGAGCTCGATGAGGGGCTCAATCCCAGGACCCCGAGATCATGACCTGAGCCAAAGGCACATGCTTAACTGACTGAGCCACCCAAGTGCCCCTTCAACAACTTTTTGAATTATATAGGACAAGTTCCAAAAAAACATATGGCCATGTATAGATCAAGCCAAGGTTGAGGTGTGTATTCTGAGAACACTTATTTTGAAGGGGCTTCTTACAAGCAAAAGATATCTGGAAGTGAAGAAGCTTTGAGTTCTTATCTATGATGTCTAAGTCACCCAAGGTGTTCTCCAGGGATAAGGCACTACCTGTGTTCTGTAAGTGCTGATGTCACATGGTCAGAGGAAATCAACGTGGTAAGTTGAAGGACTGAGCAGGCCTATCTTTGGAAGCAGGGATTAAGTGATTGCCTGGCTATATTGCACTTTTGTGTTGTGAGAAAAAAGTGAGAGGTCACTGTATTTTTATTTTATTTTGTTTTATTTATTTTGCAGTTGCTGTATTTTAAATGGGACAAAACATTTTGTGTTCATCTTAAATTTATTGTATTTTGTTTGCATGCGGCTGATTTCTTTCTTGGAGCATGTTCACTCAATGCCATTGGAGGCCCCACCCTCAGAGTGCTTGTAATCTAGAAGGGGAGACGGCACATGCCCCGGTCTGGAATCTGAGGCTTTCCTCAGTAGGTTGAGGGCCGTGGGCTAGATGACAGAAACGAGAACCTTGTTGTAGAGGTTCCTGTTTGCATCTTTGTAGCTACCCCAGAATACACGCATTTGGTTTGTTCTGAGCCTGACCTTCCGTGAGGGCAGAAGTCTCTGGAGTCCGATGAGGGTACTGCACTCATAACAGACTAGTGTGTTGCTTCCCTTGGGTGCGTCTCATTGTGGGTAAGCCATTGCTTTGCATTTCTTAAAAAGCGATTCAAACTTTCTTCTCTCAGAAGGCTGGTTCTGAAGGTTTGAACTTGATGGCCACTTTTGTAGGGCTCTCAACCTCTGCAGGAAGAGACTGGCATAAGGTAGGCTGGCGGGTGCAATTTTCCCTTCTGTAGTAGAGTCACTTCTGATAAGATCCCCAGAGAAAAGTGGGGTAAGAGGTTTGCTCTTAATGAAAGAGTAGATGATGATGGTGGTTATAGGATTTTAGCTTATAAGTTGCCTCTGTTTTTTTAGGTAGAGCAATGACTGCCTAGCTGTCCTCCTGATTAGTCGTCCTTCAGCTCATGGCAGCACTTCTCCCTCACTGTTTCCCTTCTCCCAATCCTAGACAAGCCAATATATATATTTTTAAGATTTATTTATTAAAGAGAGCATGCATGCTAGCAGGAGGGGCAGAGGGAGAGGGAGAAAGAAGCTCAAGCAGACTCCATGCTGAGTGTGGAGCTGGATATGGGGCTTGATCTCACAACCCTGAGATCAAGACCCGATCTGAAACCAAGAGTTGGGGCTCAACCGATTGCATTACCCAGACACTGCTAGACAGGTCAATATTTAACCTTAAGAAGTCAGGAAGTTAAACCTCTCAAGAGAGACTAGTGTCCTTCCTCGTTGTGCCCTTGGCAAAGCTCTGATCTCATGAATGCCTATTGTAGGGTGGTTTGGGTGTAACCCCATCTGAGGAGGGAACAGCAATAATGACTTCCAAAGTCCCTTTCAGGTTAGAGGGTTGACCAATGTCATTACAAGGAGCCCTGTAACCACCCAGCCTAATGTAGGATAAATGATCTTGGAAGGAAAAATGAGGATGCATTTCAAGAAGTTTGTGCCTTAGGGTGGTTACATGGATTCATACACCTAAAAACAATGAGAGCCTGGAGATGTGCAGCCAAGGGTAAACTGAGGGGACTTAGCATGGAGGGAGGGGTGGGGAGGGGGGTGGAGGATGGGGTTGGGCTGTGCAGTTGTCTGTTTGCTCAGTGGTTGGTGGTCCTTATGGGGGGCAAACACCTGCACTCAGAGACGGCACCTCTCCCTATTTTGTCTTGTGATACTGTAATATTTGGGGGTCATTTTCAATCCTGTGTGGTAGCCTCATCATCATTAGTCTGTTTTCTGAAGATGTTTTTCTGCCATCATTGTGCCAAGGGAAACAATTCCTCTGCACTGTTAATATCGGGAAAAGGGGATCCTTATAGTTCAACTCCCCAGGGGTGATAGAAGAGATTTGCCAGGAGTTCTATTGTGAAAGCACCATGAGCTCAGGTCAAAATGTTTGGCCAACATATGAGCTGCCTTACTGTGCAGAATTATCTCAAGAACATCTGAGGAGATGTCAGGATCTGGAGAAGAAGCAGGGAGAAGCTGACAATTTAATGGAGTTTATTATGAAGTTGCTTAAGGAGCATCTGATGCTTTGATTGGATTTCTAAAGATGGAGATCCATTTATATATCTATTCTATGTATATGTAAAATTCTGAATTTCATTATTCCGACATATACATTTAGGGCATTTATACTTGGCATACATGCACACGTGCGCACACCCGCCCCCCCCCCCCCCACGATAGGAATTTCTGAATATTTGCCAACTAAAGGAAATCAAAACTTGGCTGAAGTGTCCTTGGCTCTGTCTGTTAGGTGTTGTTCTCTCTTTTGACGAGTGGTTCCCGGATCCCACCCTGGGGGCCCTAGACATGCAGGGGGACATAGGCTCACGTGTTGGCTTCATGGAGCTTATAGTCTTGGGAGATGAGGGCAGAAAGCAAGACTTTAATCCAGCAGGCACACAAATAGAGAACTAGAAATTGTGACAAGTGCCCTGCAGGAAAGATCAATAGAACTATTTAAACCTGTGGCTGGGAATCTGACGTGCTGAGCATAGCTCAGGAGAGCTGTCCCTACGGAAACCACATTAGCTTGGGATCTGAAAGCTGCACAGGACTTCACTGGGGGAGGCCAGTGGGAAGAGCATCCAGCCAGGGGAGCAGATTCATCCTGTGGGGATAATTGAAGTTCACGGAAGTTGGGCCCTAAAACATGGGCTAGCTTCACAAACATGAGGAGTGGTACCATGTCCTGAAGGGACAGGTTCTGATCTGGAATGCCTGGATTTAAATCCTGGCTCTGGCACTGGCTTTGTATTATTAGGCAAGTCACTCCACAGTCTGTGCCTTAGTTTCCCCATCTGTGAGTCCTCATAGGGCTGTCGTGGAGATCAAGTGGGCCAATGTGTGAGACACTCAGGCAGTTCCTGGCCCCCCACCCTTGATGATTTATTGCATGTCAATGGACTGATTTCTAGTGTGCTCCTATATGAACTAGGGGGGAGAAGTCCAATCCTTTAATGTTAAGGAGACTGAGTGATTTCCCAGAAATCAAAGAATTAGTTAATGGAAGGTTGGACCCAAGAAGAGAATTTTTTTTTTTTTTTTTTTTTAGAAATTCAGTGCTTTTTCCATGAATTCATTGCTTCTCTCTCTTCATTTACAGAGTTTTTTAAAAAAGATTTTATTTATTTGACAGGGAGAGATCACAAGTAGGCATAGAGGCAGGCAGAGAGAGAGGAGGAAGCAGGCTCCCTGCTGAGCAGAGAGCCCGATGCGGGCCTTGATCCCAGGACCGTGAGATCATGACCTGAGCTGAAGGCAGAGGCTTTAACCCACTGAGCCACCCAGGTGCCCCATGGTGCTTATGAGTACTTTGAACTAAAAATACTATCTTCTATTTATTAGATTGTTTGCACATTTCTTAAAATTTGCTAGAAAAAGGCTGAGTGTGGCTCTGAGTAACTTAGTTTGGTGATTAGGTTCAGAGTCTCTTTGGGATCGCCAGTGTCCTCTTAGAATAGAATGGCCTGGTTGTAGGCTCTCTAAGTCCACTTCAATGTGATGGTCACACTGGCAGCCAGCAGTACTTACCCAGCCTATGCCAGGCACTTTACTGGTGGTGCGGTGGCACAGGCCGGGACACTCATAAACAAGAACGCATGGTGCTTCTTGAGACTCTTAGACTTATTAGGGTTTGGTGTTAGACCTGTAAGTGAGTTGTTACTCCTCCAAGCTGTTCTGGGGGAGGTACAAGAACTGTTTGCTGGTCAGAGGGGAGAGAACCACCAGCTCCCTGAAGAGGAACACACCCAGAGTGTGCAGGGATCTCAGAAATCTCAGATAAATTAACATTTTGACATACTATAAAGGAAGTTCTTCATCATGCTCACCCATGTATGTGTGGGGTGGGCTGGATGTCAGAGCCAGAAGAGGACTGTGGCTATCTTGAGAGAGATCTCTGTTTTCATCAGATATACTTGTGTTTGGGGAAACTTAATGTGACTTTTGGTATATCTGAGTCAGTGTTAATTATGATCTACATTGTGATGGGATTCAGGAATTGAAACTTGAAAGTTTCCAGTACATTCTGATTCATTATTTGCCATTCTACCTACCTACAGGCAGATGCTCAGAACCCAAATGTCTTCTTTTTTTTTAAATTTAAATTTTAATTTTTTCCAAATGTCTTCTAACATAACAAATTCTATTTCCTATCTGGTTTTAGATTATGAAATAGGATCTGATGTGATAATGATTTCTACTTTTCAAAGCACTGTTATCTACATTATCGTATTTGATCCTTGCATTATTATCCCCATGTTATAGGCAAGGGAACCGAGGTTGAGCAAGGCCAACTGACTTCTCTGCGTAAGTGGGACCTAGGGTAGGACTTCCTTGAACAGTTTGATCCTGATTTTCCAGATCGAGGATTTTATTGGTTAGAACTCAGGTAAGGACTCTCTTAGGTAATCGTTTTTAACAAGTTAAAATGGCCAGCATATGTGCTAGACTTCCCACTGGAGCTGGATAGGGTACTGTGATGGTATTACACAAAAGAGACCTTTCCTCCTAGAAAATTCAGGGTAGAGTTCCTTCAGTGGCAGGATGTTTGGGGTGCAGGGGTCATGACAGACCAGCCGCAGTAGTCTGTAGGAACCCAAGGCTGGTTGGATTGTAACTCCTTGGAGTTGGTCTTCTTCTGTCTCATTAAGAAAAATGTGGGCCAGGGGTGCCTGGGTGGCTTAGTCGATTAAGCATCTGACTTTTGGTTTCGGTTCAGGTCATGATCCTGGGATTCTGGGATTAAGCCCCACGTCAGGCTCTGCAATGGATGTGGAGTCTGCTTAAGATTCTCTCTCCCCCTCCCTCTGCCCCTCTCGACTCTCCTCTCTCTTAAAAAAAAGTGAAGAAAAAGGCAAAAAACACCCCAAACCTCAACATGAACATTTCATACAGCTTCTTTCTGCCACAGAGCTTAGTGAATGCTTTAACTGGACTGAAATTTTATCTCCTTTACCCACGTCCTGAACATTCTCTATATGTTTAAAAGTAGCAATTTTGGGGGTGCCTGGGTGGCTCAGACTGTTAAGCGTCTGTCTTTGGCTCAAGTCATGATCCTGGGGTGCTGGAATTGCCCCACATGGGGCTCCCTGCTCAGTGGGGAGTCTGCTTCTCCCTCTCCCTCTGCCCTTCCCCCTGCTTGTGCTTGCTCTCTCTCACTCTCTGCCAAATGAATAAATAAAATCTTTTAAAAAATGAAAGTAGCAATTTTAATTTAGTTGGATAGATAGGCAAAACTTCAACGCTCAGTCTCCTGTAATCTCTTGCTTGTGTGAACCCTGAGGTTGTAGGATGGCTAGGTTTGTTGCCTCAAGGATATCCTGAAATTAGTTGCTTTTTACCTCTCGAAAAGCCACTTTCGTTTAATCTTCACTTACAGCCAGTCTGAAGCGGCCCCCAAGCGACTCTCCAAACACCGCTCTGTTTTGTTTCATCAAAGCAGATTCCAGCATCTGCTCCTTCCCTGTTCATTCATTTGCCTTTTTTTTTCTCCCCTCGATCTCCCCTCCACTTACAAATTGCGCGTGAGCAGGGACCCTGCCCTCCTTGTTTGGGGCTGCATCCCAGAGCCTCAGACAGAAGCTGAGACACTGACTGTGGGTTTACTAAATTAACAAACTTCTCTTGACGTGGTTTTCTGATTTTTGTTTTCTTTTATCCAAAGGTTGAAAAATTGGCGAGCAGCATGTTTTGCCCACTGAAACTCATCCTGATGCCAGTGTTACTGGGTAAGTAGAAACCAAGGGACCAAGGAGGGGACTTGATTTCTTGTAAGTCTCGTGCATTTTCAAAAGCCAGTTTTATATATTTTCGTTTCCCCCTTGGTTTGTTGAAAACGGGAAATCCTAACCTGGAACTTTGGTGGTTTATTGGAACAGCTGTTTTTGAAGCCAGGGAGCAAACTTTTTTGGAAATCTGAATCTTCCACTGTTTCTATTACACACCGGAGGCCTTTGGGTCCTGAGCTGGGGGTTCTGGGACTTTCCTAGGTGCTACAAATAAAGTGTCTCGCTGGCATTCCTGCACTCTCAATTATGACTTTAAGACTGCAGCTAGTCTCCGATCAGGAAATGAAATCACCAGAGAGCCCCAGAATGCAGCCGTGTTCATGCTTTTGCCATTCCAGCCTTCTTGTGGTTCTGCAAATGCACTGGGCTCTTACACAGTCTGGGGCAGTTTCTTCTGCCAGGAGCTTTTCTCTCCTCACCTTCCCTGAGCAAGCCTGCCTAAGCCTTCCTTACCAACCTTTAGGGTCCTCCATAAATTCCACTTCCTTCTAAAAACCTCCCCTGGCTGTCCCCACAGGCGGGGTTGGACTCTCGTTCTCGAACCTTCCGAACCCTCCCGGCTCAGGGCTGCTGCTTTTGGCTCCGCTTGTCTTTCTCAGTTGTTCATCATTTCTACCGGCCTTTTCTCTTTATCCACAGATCTAGCTCTAGAGGAGGAATAAATGACACTGCTCTCATCGTCTATTATTATTATTATTATTATTATTATTATTATTATTAAGTGGGCATGGTAATCTAAACCGACAAGTACAAAAAGAAATGCCTTTGCTCTAATCCCAGGGAACAGAGAGTGTGCACACACAGGCAGGCAGACAGACACACAGTCACGCATATCTCCTCCCGCCTGGGGAATAGGATGTGTTTAGGAGACTTTGTTCTCACAGACACAGGGCTGTCGTGCTCTGGGGTCTTGAGACATTGCCCCAGAGGTGTGGGAAGCAGCCTGGGGTTCTACCCTCCCAGCCGGAGTTAGCAGTCCAGTCCTGGAGCTGGTGGCTTGGTGGCATCAGGGGCTGTTGCATTTCTTTGTGGAGAGGTTTGTCCTCCTTTGTAGAAAGTCTCATTTCTTCAGCCATTTCTCTACAGAGGTGACCCTCAGGTGGAAGCTGCTCTTCGCTCGCATGGCTGCTCTTGCTTTCTAGCTTCCCTTCACTTACTTCCACATACAGTGCTCTCCAGACTAAATTAAATGCACTTCTTACACCTTTAACCACATGTCAAGCTGCTCAGTTCGTCCTTACAGGAAAATTCCAGATCGGTTTTGGAGCTAATTTTGATTTCTTTCAAAACATGTCCCTCCAGAGGGTTTAGAGTTCATGTTTTCTTTTCCGTCTTCCCTACTGTGTGCCTGCGGTTGGGCAGCAAGTTAACTCTCTTCTCTCAGGGCAACAGCTTGCACGGAAAGACTGGCACACTTTCTGTTTATTCCCATATGCGTTCCCTTGGCTCATCCTTCGTATAAACTGGCCAGCATCTAAACTTGGCTTTCTTGATGTTGTTGTCTCTTTGCACAGAGCACATCTTGTGAAAACAGAAATATCCATGTAATGGTTTTCTCTTTTATTGAAAAGAGAAATGACTTGAGCAATATACAGATAGTGGAATGGTGTCATGCGTGGAAAGCCAGGGCTGATGGCAAAGCTGGAAGGGGAAGGTGGGGAGAAGTCGAGCACAAAGGAAATTCAAGGGGATAGCTGTGCTCTGTATTGGCTTCATTTTTTTTTTTTTTTTTTTTTTTTAGATTTTATGTATTTGTTAGAGAGAGTACACACACATGAGTCAGGGGAGCAGCAGGGGGACAAGCAGACTCTTGGCTGAGCACAGAGCCTGATGTGGGGCTCGATCCCAGGACTCTGAGATCATGACGTGAGCCGAAACCAGGAGTCTGATGCTTAAATGACTAAGCCACCCAGGCACCCCTGTATTGGCCTAATTACAAGAACCTATGGGAAAGCCAGAATCAGCCAGCAAAGTCAGAGATAAGCTTTTGTAAAGGAACTAAAGAAAAGGAAAAGAGGAAGGAAGCAAAAAATATCTGTGAATTGGCTTTTTAAATAGGGAACCTATGGGAAACTAGGAGCAAGAGACATCTCATTTCCTGTTTATGGGTGTCTAAATTCATGACCTGAAAGGAGGATGTCAGGATTTCTCTTCTTTCTTTAGAAAAGAGCTTAGAGAAAGGAATTCTGGGAAATGGGGAAGGGAACCAGTTAGGAGAATGGGAGCAGACATGCATTTTTGCAGTATGAAGATTGCAGAACCCCTCTGACTTGGGAGGCATGTGTGTAACTGGAGGGTATCTCTCTTACCTTTGAGAATGCTATGCTGGCTTGAGGGCTGGGCCCCTGAGGACTTTTTTTTTTTTTTTTCTCTCTGAGGACTTTGTCCATGTCGGGCATCTGGGGAGGGAAGATGTAGAGTTACTTAGTGATTAACACTGAGTTTTGTTGTTGAGAGTATTTGTCTAAATGATATCTCCTCTTGCCTTTGACTTCTATAGATTATTCCTTGGGCCTCAATGACTTGACTGTTTCCTCCCTTGAGCTAACAGTCCATGTGGGTGATTCAGCCTTGCTGGGATGTGTTTTCCAGAGCACAGAAGAGAAGCGTGTGTCCAAGGTAGACTGGATGTTCTCATCAGGAGAGCACGCCAAGGTAACAAGGAGGAAATATTACTGTAGAAGCCCTGGCCAATGGTGTCAGGACAGTGAGGGGAGAGGGAGAACCAGGTCATCAGGTGCCATGAGATGGTGTTGCAAGAATCAACAGCTGGCAGCTTACTCAACCTTGCTGAACTTCAGCTTCCTCATCTGTGAAGATGAAGGTCATTATCATAATGTTAACGCTTACCTTTTGGGTCACCGAGAAATAATAGAAGTCATGCACATAAAGGTCTTTTGTTTCTTTTCTTGATGTCTGCCCTTTGTAGAGTAGTATAGATGGGTGGGAGGGCTGAGAAGGCTGAGAATGTTGGTCTAGACAGAAGAGGCATACGAATGATGTCACAGGAATCTTTTGTGGGGAAGAGGGCCAGATTCTTTGAGCATTCTATGCCCCATTTATGTGCTGGGGCATGACCTCTTTCTCCTTTATGGCTGCTTCAGGTGATCAAGTGTTGGGGTCAGCTGATACAGCATGGCTGAGGGAGGGTCTCTCATGAGAGCTCTTTGGAGTGGGAAACAGTGTATGAACCTCATCAGAGGTTCTGTGGAGATATTTTTGTCTTAGGATCACTTGTGAAATACGTCCTAAATAATGTGTTACTAACAGTAAGGTCCCAAAGTGTGCTGATGAAATACTCTTTCTGTAGCTTATAGCATGTTATTCCCATAATGCTATTCTCACTCAAACTTTATTAGCATTTTTTATTATAAGAGGGATAGGCCCATGACATAAGTAGAAATAAGAATTTCCCAGGGCTCCCCGTCCCAGCCTGGAAGCCACTCCCTGATGACAACTCCTTCTCAAGCTGTGTGATATGCTGCCTGGAGGAGGGAAGAAAGGGGAAGAACGACAGCCAACATACCAGTCAGGGATTGTCACAGCTCCCAGTCTGGGGGAATGCATCATGCCTTTGAATGTCATCCAGTCCAGGGACCATGGCAGAAAATAGGGTGAACAGGAGACAAGGTTTTCAAAAGTTCTGAGTTTGAATCCCCAGAGTGGTCTTCAGAGTGGGTGTTACATTTTACCTTAAACTGTAAGAAATGACTATGTGTCACCATTTGTCCTTGTATAAAATAAGCCACTGGGCCTTGTTCGAGTTAGAGCATTGGCTGGCACATTCTTATTATTCACTGGATACCAGGTACTTTTTGATCATGATGATGATGGTGGCGGTGATGATGGTGGTGGTGATGATGGTGGCAGTGATTTTGCCACTGCCACAGAACAGGGTCTTTTATATCCAGACTCCTAGGTCTGGTGCCAGTGACTCTAGTTTTTCCCCAACATTGTGTTGCCCTCCAGGATGATTATGTGCTGTACTATTACGCCAACCTCAGTGTGCCTGTGGGGCGCTTCAAGAATCGTGTGCACTTGGTAGGAGACATTTTACGCAATGATGGCTCTCTCCTGTTCCAAAATGTGGAAGAAGCTGACCAGGGAACCTATACCTGTGAAATCCGGCTGGAAAAAGAGAGCCTGGTGTTCAAAAAAGCAGTGGTGCTGCACGTAGTACCAGAGGAACCCAAAGGTACGTGAGTGCTCCCTGAGAGAAGGGCGAAGGGGCAAGAGATTTGGTGTGTAAAAAGGGAAGGGAACTGATTTTGTTGAACAAATGCCAGCCTTTCGTCTAGATATGTACTACAGAGTGAATCCACAATGATGGGCGCTCTTTGAATAAAAATAATGAGCATGATTATTTTATTGTTTTTAAAAGATTTTATTAATTTGTTTAAAGGGAAGTAGGAGGAGGAAGAGAGGGAGAAGGATAGGCAACTCCACACTGAGCTCGGAGCCTGAAGTGGGGCTCGATCTCAGAACCCTGAGATTATGATGTGAGCCAAAATCAAGAGTTGGTTGCCTAAGCAACTGAGCCACCCAGGTGCCCTAAGAATGATTATTTTGTGATTACGTTACATGTGTTCCATCCTCGTGAAAATGCTGTGTAGGAAGTATTGATCTTTTCATTTTACATATGAAGTCATTGAGGCTTAGAGAGGCTTAGATGTGACTTGCCAAAGGACACTTATTTATTAAATGGCATGTCTGGTACTTGAACCCTGGCACCTCTGATAACAAAGTCCCTATTCCTTTTACTCTACCCTGGTACTTCCCATCAGTTATCCCCATTGAGGCCATGTCCATATCTCGTAGGTACCTATGGTAAGTGTTCTGGGGGATAGAAAAGAGATGAGATCTCTTTAATTTCTAGAATTGGCATCCCTCACTTGAATCCAGTTTCTAAAAAATGGAGTTCTAGAAGGAATGATAGAAGGTGGCCTCTGGCCTCTCTCCTCATTTTTCCTACTTTTTTTCCTTTTCCTTTTCTTTTCCTACTTTTTTCTTTCTTTTTTTATTATCTTATGTTAGTCACCTTACAGTACTTCATTAGTTTTTGATGTAGTGTTCCATGATTCATTGTCTGCATGTAATACCCAGTGCTCATTGCAATATGTGCCCCTTCTTCATACCATCACCAGGCGAGCCCATCCCCCCTCCCCTCCCCTCTGGAACCCTCAGTTTGTTTCCTGGAGTCTGTAGTCTCTCATGGTTCATTTCCCCCTCTGATTTCAACTGACACTTTTCTTTTGCTTTTCAAAGCTGTAGTTCTAGAAAAAGAGGGAAAGAATCAGCTGTTTCTCCAAGGATTATCTTTGGGCTACTCCCTTCTGCTTTGTCTTCTGATGCCTTGCCCGGACACTTACTTGTCCATACAAGCGTGGTTTACAAAATCGGTGCCTTTTCCCTCTTTGAAGAGACACAGATGGCATGAACCAGAAGTATCCAGTTTCAGAATCAGAGAATCCATGGAAACAGTCTAGAGCAATTTTAGGGTTGTCACATAACTTCCCTGGTACCCATGGCGCAGCCTGTATTTTTCCCTTCTAGCCAGAAAGGGGCTAGAGCCAACTCTTCAAAAGCCACTAGAAAGTTGTTCAGCTTACTTGATGGAGGTTGTCTTCCCTCATGTGAAGCCATTTATGCTTCTCTCTACAAAGTTTACTCATCAGTTTTTAATTGTTTTATGCTTCTACTCCTTCACTTCCTTTTCCTCATAGTTCTTATTTTAAATCCTATAGGCAATATTCCTGAAAAAAAATTTTAAGATAATTTAAAAAAAATTTTTTTATTTATTTTACAGAGAGAAGCACAGTGAGAGAGGGAACACAAGCAGGGGGAGTGGAGTGACAGAGGGAGAAGCAGGCCTCGCGCTGGGCAGGGATTCCCGATGCGCTAGGCAGGGCTCAATCCTGGGACTCCGGGATCATGACCTGAGCCAAAGGCAGATGCCCAACAACCCCTGAGCCTGAGCCACCCAGGCACCCCTTAAATAATTTTTTAAAGATTTTATTTATTTGAGAGAAACGGTAGAGTGAGTGAGCGAGAGAGCATGAGTCGGGGAGGGGCAGGGGGAGAGGGAGAAGCAGACTCTGTGCTCAGCCGAGAGCCGGATATGGGGCTTAATCCCATGACCCTGAGATCATGACCTGAGCTGAAGGCACATGCTTAACCAACTGAGTCACCCAGGTGCCCCTATAGGCAATATTCTTGCAAATGAAAATAACGTTAGCTTCCTATACCCTTTGCTCTAGAATCAGCTCTCTTTCCACTGATGTGAGGTGGCACAGGGTAGTGAGTGAGCGCTTGGGCTTTTCTTCCCTCAGGTCTGGGTTTACGTGCTGGCTCTGCTTTTTACGGGCCATGTGCCTTTGGAGTCTCTAACCTTCCTCTGAAAATGAGAGAATAACAGTGCATATCTCAAACTATTGCAATGACTTGCTGACACGCGACCTACAAGGTGTCCGGCACATGCCTGGTACAGTGGAAGGAGCAGGATCCTTCGGTGTTTATCACTGTTTTTAATTTTATCTTGTTTTATTTATTTATTTAATTTAAAAAATTTTTATTTGTTTATTTGAGAGAGAGAGTGAGAAAAAGAGCATTAGACAGGGGAGGGTAAGAGGGAGAAGCAGAGTCCCTGCTGAGCAGGCAACCCAATGCAGAACTCGATCCTGGGACTCCAGAATCATGACCTGAGCTGAGGGCAGTCGCTTAACCACCTGAGCCACCAGGTGCCCTTGTTTTACTCTTTTTAGTAGGCTCCATGCCCAGTGGGGAGTCCAGTGTGGGGCTTAAACTTATGATCCTGAGATCAAGACCTGAGCTGAGATCAAGAGTCAGATGCTTAACTGACAGCCACCCAGGAGCCCCTTAAAAGTAAAGTTCAGTTCCTAATGTACTGTTGTATTCAGAGGGACTTTTCCTCCCTACTAATATTCTTTGGAGTGAATTTTTATTACTTTCAAAGTGATTCCCTCCATAGAGTTTCAAGTTCATAATATTTTCTTTTGCTTTCCTCCTGTCGTGCATCTCTCCTGCTGGGCAGGAAGTTCATGTTCTCCCAGAGAAACAATTCTGATGAAAAGGTCAGCTTATGTACCGTATTTGTTCCTTCATGAGCTTTGGCTAATGCTCTTTTGAAGGAATTCTGTCCAGTTAAGACATTAGCATTGTGTTTGCCTAAATACCATCCTTCCTTTCACTTCTCAACTGACTTTGGTTGATTTGTGTAGCACATTTTTCTGATTGAAAAAATCAGAAACAGCTTCCCAATTTTTTTTCAGCAACCCCTCAAAGTGACTTATGCAATAAGCATATGGTGGGGTCAGCTTCTTATACAAATAAGCAGAAGGAAGAGCCTAGGAGTTGGGAAGCCTGAAGCAGAGGGAGAGGAGAGGGTTGGGAGGGAGTGGGGGCAGGGATTGAAACAGAAAAAAGAGCCAAGAGGAAAACTGTGTATTGTCTTAGCCTAATTAGCAAGCAATCCTGTGACCTGTACTGTAGCCAGAACTATCCTAAGCAAGTCCCAAGACAACTTATAAAAAGAATAAAAGAAATTGAAGAAAATTGCCTGTGAATCAGTTTTTCAGCTAGAAGAGCTGGTGGGTTATACCTAAGCATGAAAGTTATATAACTTTCAACTTCCTGTTTATGTTCAGCAGAAGTGGGTGTCTAAGTTGGTGAATGGAAAGAGGGGGCTTCAAATTTTTTGTACTTTCTTTTTTTTTTTTAAGATTTATTTATTTTTTTATTTGAGAGCAATGGAGAGAAAACAGAGGGAGAGTGAGAAGCAGACTTCCCATGAGCAGGGAGCCTGATGTGGGGCTCTATCTAAGGACCTTGAGATCATGACCTGAGTGGAAGGCAAATGCCCAACCAACTGAGCCATCCAGGCACCTCTTTTTGTACTTTCTTTAGCATAGCTTGAATTGGAGGTGAGCCTCAGAAGAAAGTCTAGAAAAGAGAAAGGAGCAGGGAACTAAAGGGAATCATAGTGTTTATTGTAGTTTGAAGACCCCTCAGAGTTGATGATGGCGGGTAGCCATGGGTACTTTCATACTCATTGGGTGTCCTGTGAGCACAAGGTCTCTGGGTACTTTGTCCACACAGGGTCATCTGGCTCGTCTGTGGAGGGAATGTGCACAGTATTTAGTGGTGACATGGATCTTATGGTTGAAGATCTTTGGCTAAGCATGAGCTCTTCTGGAAGTTCTTTGACTTCTGTAGATGATACCTTGGGTTTGACTTTGAGTTACCATTTATCCCCAGAGCTCACAGTCCATGTTGGTGACTCGACTCAGTTGGGCTGTGCTTTCCAGAGCACAGAAGAGAAACGCATGACCAAGGTAGACTGGACATTCTCATCAGGAGAGCATGCCAAGGTAAGGAGGAGGAACCATCAGTGTGTCGTGGAAGTGCTTGGCTGATGGTATCAGGACAGCTCCGGGAGAGGGAGAATTTAGGCAACAGGTGCTGTTGCAAGGGGCTTGAGCTTTGGAGCTTGTCATAACTGCCACTTGGCTGGGCAACTTCAGCTCCATGGTGGGAAGGAATGCTCTCATGAAGATGACAAAGAAGAGGATAATATGCCTGCTGCTGCTGATCAACCAAAAAGTTGTTGAGATACATATACTAGATTGTCCCTGTAAAGCATTTGTATGTGCTTGGCCACTGCATTTTAGTTTCCTTCCTCTCTTCCATTCCCTTGTTTGTAGAGTCCATGGGAGAAGGAGAGGGATGACTTCTATGGCTTTGTCTCTAAATTCTTGGCTAGGCATAAGAATGATTGCATTCTTATTTTTATTTGGGTTATTTTGGTAATTTTTCTTCTGTGCCCCACTGCCCCACTTATGGGATGGAGGGAATTTTCTTTTCTTTTCTTTTTAAAGATTTTACTTATTTATTTGAGAGAGAGAGAGAGAGTGAGTAAGAGAGGGCATGAGAGGGGAGAAGCTCAGAGGGAGAAGCAGACTCCCCGCAGAGCTGGGAGCCCGATGTGGGACTTGATCCCAGGACTCCAGATCATGACCTGAGCTGAAAGCATGGCTTAACCAACTGAGCCACCCAGGCATCCCTGGAGGGAATTTTCTTTGTCTTTATCGGTGCTTCAGTGTTAAGATTAGTAGGTCCTGGGGTTCAGGGTATGGAGTGGTTCATAGGAACCCTGAAGCAACAAATGGCAAGTTAGTTCACTAGAGTGGTAGATGTTCTCTGTGCATGGCGAGTACATATGGGTCAAGGTGTGTTGTGGGGGAGATCCAGGTTGCTTGTTGCTAATAAAAATTAACGTGCAAAGTAGCTTTTCTATCAAGACATATTTCCAGTCAAGGGCACCTGGGTGGCTCAGTTGGTTAAACGACTGCCTTCGGCTCAGGTCATGATCCTGGAGACCGGGATCGAGTCCCACATTGGGCTCCCTGATCGGTGGGAAGCCTGCTTCTCCCTCTCTCACTCCCCCTGATTGTGTTCCTCCTCTGGCTGTGTTTCTCTCTGTCAAATAAATAAAATCTTTTTTTTTTTTTTTAAAGACATATTCCCAGTCATCCCTGTAAAAAAGCCATTTGTACTCACTTGATTACTGTATGCTGAATGGGCATGAAAGGGTGACCTTGTGGTGGGGGGTGGGGAATTACATGTAATCCCAGGTCCACCTCTGGGAGTTTGTCATTTGTTTAGATGTCTACCACTAGTGAGTCACACTGTGAGTGTGTGAGTCGTAGCAGAAAATAGTTCGATAAAGGACATTTTGAGATGTGAATTCAAAACACAAGAGATAAGATATTAGGGACCAGGTCTTTTCATTCATGTTTGTGTCTGTATACCTATATCCTTTCCTTAAAAGCTTTTTAAAAATAGTAATATTTACTTCCCTTTATAAAAAATTCCAACACTTACTCATTTAATAAGTGTTTTAAGCACCGGTGTGGCAGACATTTAGAGCTTCTGCTTTGATGGGAGACTTATGATGAAGATCAAGGGAGATGCACAGTGAAATAATGAGGAAATAAGTATATAAAATGTCAGGTAATATTGAGAGCTATGGAGAACAAGAAAACAGGCATTTGTGGTTCTTGTTTTACATAGATGGTCAAAGAGGCCTCCCTGAAAAGATGACATTTGACCAGAGATCTGCTGAAAGTGAGGGAGGGAACCATGTGTATTTCTGGGGGGAAGACTGTCCCAGGCAAAGGGAGAAGCAAGTGCAAAGGCCCTGAGGCCAGTACTCAAGGCAAACAAAAAGGCCTGTATGGATGGAGCGAAGTGACCCAGGTAGGTGAAGGGGAAAAAACAGTAAAAGATGAAATCAAAGAGGAAGATAGAGTGGGGCAGATCATGGAGGGCCTTGTATTTTTAGTAGAAATGGGGGGGCATTGCAGGGTTTGGAGTAGAGGAGTAACATGTTTTAACTTCTATTTCTAGGGGCTCACCTGCTGAGACTAGATTATAGTTGGGTGTAAGCAGGGAGACAAGTAAGGAAGCTCCTTGCAAGAATTCAGGTGAGAGTTGGGGTGGCTTGGACCAGGATGGTACCTGTGGAGGAGGTGAGAAATGGCTAGATTTTGGATCTGTCTTGAAGGTAGAAGTGACAGGATTTGCTGAGGTATTTTCAGTGTGAATTTAAGAAAGAGAGGAGCTAAGGATGACTCCAAGATGTTTAACCTGAACATCTGGAAGAAGGCTTTGCCATTTACCAAAAAAGGGATGGACTGGAAGGAGCTGGTTTGGGGGAATAATTTAGAGTTTAGTTTTAGACATGTTTCAAATGCCTATTGGAAATTCAGCTGGAATGCTGTAAGAAGTAAAGGTGTACTTTTACTGGAGAAGTACAAAACAGGAATGCCTCTCGTTCCTTTTCCTTCCTTTTCCCTTTCTGCCAGTGGGACAGTTGTTCGTGGTTTGGCGTGTCCTTCACAGCTACACATGCTGCACGTGTGTGTGTGTGTGTGTGTGTGTGCGTGCGCGCGCGCGCGCGCGCTTGTGTGGGCATGACTCGTGATGTCTCATGCTTTCTGATCTTACCTTCACTGCCCATACATATAGGGCCCTGTAAATACCAGGAGCCCCCTACTCCACCTTCCCCGTGCCCCATCTTCCATGGTCCTTGCAAACTCATTTGTTGCCTTTCCCTTCTAGGAGGAGGTAGTGTTACGTTATTACCCCAAACTCAGTGTCCCTGTGGGGTACTCCCAGAACTGGGGCCGCTTCCAGAACCGTGTAACCCTGGTGGGAGATACTTCCCACAATGATGTGTCTATCATGCTGCAAGGAGTGAAGGAGTCTGACAGAGGAAGCTATACCTGCAATATCCACCTGGGGAACCTGACCTTCAGGAAGACCACTGCACTGCACGTGATTGTGAAAGAGCCCCAAGGTATCTGACATTTGGTTGGGGAGGGGTGAGGGGCCTCAAAGCTGGTAGGCATCGCCAGGACGAGGGTGAGGTCAGAGAGGCATCGAGGGTGCAGAATTGCTGGAGACATGATTCTGAGGTGCTATACTTACACGACCCTGATACAAGTCCTCATACCCTGGACTTACATGACCTTCACAGTGATGCCTTCTTTAATCTGGACTTCTAGGCACCTTGCTTGCCTCACTCTAGTTCTGGCCCTGCGGGTACCTCAAAGAGGAGGGAGCTAATGTTTGGTGAACTCCAGCCTTCTGCCAGAACTCACTCCCTGCCCATGTAGTATACGGATCAGAAAATACAGGAGCTCAGAGATGGATTGGAGCTGATGTCCAAGGTCTTTTTTTCCTTGGATGCTGTACACTGTGTAGCAGAAGGGAAAATGACCCTGAGCTAGTGAGAGACAGCACAGAGAAGAGCAAAAACAGGAAGGGACCAGAATCCAAAATAGAGGTGTTCTCTGATGCAAAGTTCTGTATTCTGGCAGACATTGTACATTACAGCCAGTGGTGAGTAGGAGAATAAAAGCTCAATTTGTGGACCGAGAGGGAGAGGTTAGTGAGGGGTTAAACGGTAACACAGTTAACAGTCAGGATGTGGCCTGTGGACTTTGCCTTTTGCTAGAGCCCTTCGCTGGGGGTTGGCTGTGGTTTGTTGGGGGTGGGGATGCGGGTGAGAAGGGAACACACCTCAGTACCTCTGACCAGAGACTTGAGTCTGTGGAGGCGCCTTGTTTTAAGGCACAGCAAAGGGGAACGCCTGGGTGGCTCAGTCGTTAAGCGTCTGCCTTCATCTCAGGTCATGATCCCAGGGTCCTGGATGGAGTGCCTCGCGGGGCTCCTTGCTCAGCCGGGGGTCTGCTTCTCCCTCTGCCCCTCCCTCCTACTCATGCCCCCGCCCCTTCTCAAATAAATAAATAAAATCTTAAAAAAAAAAAAAAAAAAAAAAAAAGACATAGCAAAGGGTCCCAGCTGGAAGGGAAAGCAGGGCAGATGGATTTCTTCACTCTCAGAAGTCTTATTTCTACTTCATAGGGAAAATACACACCATGAGTGGGAACTCACTCAACCTCCAGGCCCTCAACCCACCCCCCAACCAGGCCTACCTCTCTCTCTGTGCCCACATCCTCCCTTTTCTGTTTATCCTGCCGTGCAAGGCTCCCTTCCACCCTGGGCTCATCTAGACTTCTGTGCTCAGGTGGCATTTTTCTCCCTATCTCAGGAAACTAACGCTTTCTACTGGCTTCTGCTATCCAGCCTATAAATATGCTCACCTCTTCCTCTCACCTTCTGTCCTTGTCTACTTTAGCTCTCATCCTGTGGCTTTTTAAAACAGAAACAACTCACATCCTATACATTCACCCATTTAAAGCCTACATCTCAGTGATTTTTAGTATATTCAGAGTTGTGTCCTTCACTGCAATCAATTATCTGTTTCTTGCTTGACCCAGCCAAGTACCTTGCCAAGAGACCGTATGTGGTGCCTCCTCTCCACTTCCCATTAAGTCCTTAGTGTATTGCCTCCTGGCTTCTGCTGCCTCTGCTCTAGCTTAGGTCACCAGTTGGCTCTAATTGCCCACCCTTGGCCTTCTTTACTCAAGTAGTATTGGACACTGTACTCTCTAGATATACAATATATTCTGTTGGATTCATTCTTCCTTCCCCTCCCTCCCTGTCTAATCCATCTATGTATCCATCTGAATTCTAGCCAGATATTCCACAAATACTTCCTATGCAGCATATCCAAGCCTGCTCGTGCACACACCTCTCCCCAGCTCATCTCCTCCACCTCAGCCAATACTGTCACCATCTACACAGTTACCTAGCTGGATGCCTGGGCATCGTACCCGATTCTGCCCTTTCCCATGACTCCTACTCTCACATGTCACTCAGTTCTGTTGTTTCTACTACTGAGTTTGGGTCTGCCTTCCTTCCAGGCCTGCACAACATTCTGTCTTCCTCTGTCTCGGCACGTAGGCCTCTAGCTGGCGTTTGCTCTCACTCTCAGCCCCTGCTCACATTCTCCCTGCAGCTCTCCGTCATCCCTCTAAATCACAGACCTCAGTGTTCTGCCCCAGTGCTCAGAGTCTTTTAGTGGTTGGTTTCTCCATCATTTTCAGATAGAAGACCAGACTCCTGGGTGGGATAATCAAGGCCCTTCATGACCAAGACTCTGCTATCTGTCTAGCCTAATTCCCCACCATGCCCACAAATGCAACTTTGAGCTAGACCCATGGAACTCTTTCTTATTTCTGAAAGTCCCAGACTCTTGGGCCTCCAGACCATGTGTGTAATGTGCCCCCATCCTTTCTCATATTGTCTGTCCAACAAATTTTGGTGTTTCCTTAAGACTTTTAAACTTTAACACTGTTGTTGAGAAATTCTCAACATCTGTTTCCCGTAGAATTGGTTACCCTTTTGTACTTCCCATATGGACTTCCATCATGGCCCCATAGCGGTCTATGGTTTCCCGTCAACATGTTTGTCCCTCTCCTTGAAGGCAGGGAAGGGACCATGTCTTATTTGTCTTTGTAGTTTCTTTGACTGGTGATATTTGGCACCCAGTAGTGTTTACATATTTAGAGTGAATTAAAGAAATGAATGCAGGGTACATTATGGGTGGGAGTGCCTTATTTGGTATCAGGACTATGGGTCTGAGTGTTGTACCATATAGGCTTTTGAAACCAATCACTTTCTCATAGAAAGATCTGTAGCCTCTAAAATGTCTGTTACTTTAAGATAGAATTGTTAATATCACTGTCTGCTGTAGGTAAAGTGCTATTCTCTTCTTCCACCACCTTAATCTACACTGTAGGTAGGAGTAAGCAAGAGGGTCAGACTTGGTTCTCCATCAGATGCAGACAGCTAGAGTCCCAGTGTTTCAGCATGGGGTGGAGTCTGGCCTCTTCCCTTAACTTCCTGACTTGGCTGTCTCTTTCATATAGAACTGGTGGGATTCACAGCTCTTTTCTGGAATACTGAGACCCTTTCATTGCTTTTCCCCTTTCCCAAGCATTGGTGACCCCAGTAGCCCTCAGACCTGAGATCCTGGGTGGTAATCAGCTGGTGATCATCGTGGGGATTGTCTGTGGCACTATCCTGCTGCTTCCTGTTCTGATACTCATTGTGAAGAGGACCCACAGGAGCAAGAGGTACAGGGCTGGGTTGGGAGGCTGGCGGTGCTTCGAACCTGAAGTGCAAGAGTGGTGGGGCCCTAACTGTGCCATCCTCACAGAAGGGGGTACCTTAAATAGAATCATCCGTGCTTGTCATATTAGATGTCATCTCTGTAGTGACCCCAACCCTCTGCTCACTGTGTTCCAGAAAGGCCCTGCACGTCCTTACACCCTCTTTCGTTTTAGTATTTTATAGAGATTATCAGCTCTTTTGTAGATGGGGGTCTAAGGGGAGCATAAGTAAGAATATAAATCTTATATAAGAGCTATAATGTGCCATTCAGTGCCAGAGAGAAATGGTTTTTGAATTATCCACAATACTCACTTTATGTAGAAGATTGGATCTTGAGGGTTGTTGGTGCTTTATTTAAAGGAGCACATTCTAGGGCGCCTGGGTGGCTCAAAAGTATGCCTGGCTGGCTCAGTTGGTTAAGCCTTCATTTCCGCTCAGGTCACAGTTTTAGGGTCATGGGATTGAACCCCATGTTGGACTCCGTGCTCAGTGTAGAGTCCGCTTGTCCCTCTCCATTTGCTCCTCCCCTCGATCCCGCTCTCCGCTTTCTGTCTCTCAAATTAATAAAATCTTAAAAAAAAAAAAAAAAAAAAAGACCACATTCTAATTCTGAGAGGCTGTTTTTGAATGGATGCCCTCAGGTCCTAAGTTATTTATTGTTGAAATGTGTTGTTAAAGCCTTGAATTTCATCACACCTTCTCCCAGCCTGTCTGAAATGCCCAGATGCCCCGAAACGACAGCCATGTTTCATTGGCCATTAGCAGGCCTGTGTCCCCCCATTTACCCATCTGTCGATGATGAGATACGTTGCTGGGGCAAATTGGCTCTCTTGCTGAAACGCTGTCCGTGGGCAAAGATGCCTATTACAGGGTGCTGCCTTCTGAGTCTCCTTTCCCCATAAAACACAGACTCTGCAGAAAGCGCTTGGCCGGCTGGGTTGGCACTTCCAATCCCCAGAGCCTCTCTGACTTGGTTTGAACTTGGTCCGCCTCTCCAGGGGGCTTCGCTCTGGGCATGAGATGGCCCAGAGCCCAGGGTTAGACAACCACATCAGCTCACCTCCCCACTCTGAGCCTGTTTCCCTCAAAGTGAAACCAGTACTTCCATGTCTACTAGCTTATCCTAAAGAAACAATCAGACTGATACGTTTAGATTTGTACACACACTGATGCTAAGTAAGTAAACATTGAAATCGTCCTCAGTGACTGTCAGCTAATAAGTCACTGAATCAGTACTCCACTCAGGGACATATTGCTCTATCCCGAGTATAATGACAGGGGAAGATGTCCATGTGAAATATGTAATATGAGCTCATCTTTATAAAAACGAAAATCAGATAATGCTGACTTCAGCAGCATATACAATAAAATATATTTTATGTGAGTACACGTAGGCCCGCCTTGAGAAAGGATGATTGCAAAGTATCAGTAGTGCTGTTTTGAGAGAAAAGAGAAGCTGGGTCCCACAAGGGCAGGAGGTTTCCAGGACTTCAGCTTCCAACTTTCTCTGTTTCTTTACAATCAATTAATTTTATAATGAGAACACACAACCTTATAATGAGGAAGTATGAGAAAACTATTTCCTCCACTTTGAGACCAAAAAAAGAAATATGGTTTCTTTTCTGGCTTCAACCCTGATTTTTTTTTTCTTTTCTTTTCTTTTTTTTTTAGCTCTACCTTGGGTCAAAACAGAAAAAAAAAAAAGGAAGTATATTCAGTGGCACATGCGGAAGGCAGATGGTCAAGAGATCAAAGGCCTAGGGCTGGGAAAGGGCCAGCGCTGGTAGCCGGAGAGGATGGGGGTGGGGGAATGTGGTGCTAATTTGGCTGGGCCGTCTCCCCTGGGGGAGGAGCCCTTTGAATGGTGTATCCCTGAGCTTCTGTTGCCCCCTGCTGGCTCAGCTACATCTCCGCAGTCGTGGGTTTTGGTAACAGTGAATCCAGTGGCGATGCTCACTATTAATTCCCTAAAAACTGTGTGGACAGAAAGATGTTAGCTAGGTAATAGAGAAGTCAAAGCTGTTCAGCCAGGATTCCCTCCAGAATGCCTCCCTGCTCTCCACCAGAGAGATACACTTCTCAGATTTCGTGGTGAGCTGGGGAGTCCAGAGAGCTGAGTTTCCCTGGATCCTCCGGTTGTGTAGGGTCTCAGGCAGGCCCCCTTGAATATACAGTGCCAGCCCGTTAATTCCACCTGCTTTTCCTGCCTTGCAGTTCAGTAACCTCCACAACCCTGGTAAAAAGCCTGGAGAACATAAAGAAGGCTGATCCAGAGGTAAGGAAAGAACTCAAACCGCCGTTTTGCTGATGTGCCCTCTGATGGGCCGATACGGCTCCATCATCCAGGAGGCATCCCTGTCCTTCCCCATGGCCTGTCTTGCTCTGTGGCCAGTTATATATCTCAGCATGCTGGGCTTGGAGCAGGGGCTTGGGAAGTCTTCATCACCAGAGTGAGAGCTCCCGAGGAGGGAGTGGGATGGGTCCACGGGCCCTCCTGGGAGGGCCACAGGAAAGAGCAGTGGACTCAGTCAGAAAATCCCTATTCAGTGGACACCTGGGTGGCTCAGTCGGTTAAGTGGCTGCCTTTGGTTCAGGTTATGATCCCAGGGTCCTGGGATAGAGTACCAGGTCCTGTATTGGGCTTCCTGCTCAGTGGGGACCCTGCTTCTCCCTCTGCTGCTCCCCCGGCTTGTGTTCCCTCTCTCTCTTTCTGACAGATAAATAAATAAATCTTTAAAAAAAAAAAAGTCCCTATTCAAACCCAGCTGTGCCACATAGCTACGCTTTTCTCACCAGTAAAATGAGGATGAGGACAAACATGTTTGACCTGTTTTAATATTCAAATAACCTGAAGGTCTGCAAGGGCTTCATCATCTCTGGGCAGTGTGGACCCATAAGGGAGAACTGGGGTATATTCAGGAGTTAAGTGAAGGAGTTAATGGTTCAGATTAAATATTTGGGGACTTTAAGAAGGAGGATCGAGAAGAACTTTTTCTTCCATATTCCTTTGTAATGGAGTTATAAATAATTGCTGTTAAGGTCTGAGAAATGAATTCATTTCCTTGAACTCGAACTCCCTTTCCTCCTTCTCTTCCTCCTTGCTTTCCTCCCTCCCTTCTTTAAAAACTCCTCTTGGAATATTTACTTTCCCATCTTTTGCCCTGTTTTTGACCCAAGGGTAGGATTTTGTCACAACGTGGTGTAGGGGCTTCCAGAAGCCCAAGAGTTTGTCACTGGATGACATCACCTCCCCAAATAGTGACAGGAATGTGAATCCCAAAGTACCATGAGCTCCAGCGGGGGCTCTCCCTGCCCTACGGACCCTCTCAAAGAGCTAACCCCGGTTAGCTGCTGATTAGAGTCATCCTGTCATGCCTCTAATTAGAAGGAAATAAGTACAAAAACAAGTAATCTGGCAAGGAGTCCCTGCCGCTACCTAAGTGCCTGTCCAAAGAGGTTTGCCTTTTGAAGCAAAGAATTTGGTTCTTAAAGTAGTGTTCTTTGCTGACTAGCCAATTTACTTAATTTTCCAAAAGACTAGGGATTGAATTATCATTATCCGATGATCATTTTTCTAGCTCTCAATAGCTCCCTGCTGTTGATGCTCTACAGATACTAGTAGGTGGCTTTTTTCTTTGGCACAGAACATTTTCTAATTTGAGTAACTTTTATACTATCCCTCCTCCCCCACCAGAAACATGTTTACTCTTCAATAGCCACACGGGAGCAGATTGAGCAGATCGAGGAAGAAGAACCCAGTGGAAAAGCAGAGGCCACCTACATGACCATGGTGAGAGTGCTTTTGCACCCAGCTGGAGCAGGCATTCAGAGGGTGGTGACAGAGCTGGCAAGGATGTGGCAACATGGCTAGGTCACCGGTGGAGGTCACTCTGCTGAAGGAAGAGATTTTTCTACTTAGTAGGGAAGTCTGGGAAGCTGACACTCTGCTGGATAGAAGGGTAACACAAAACTTGCCTTCATACTCAGTGTCGGGTATTTAAAGGTAATTAGGGCTAAAGATGACTGATTTTAGTGGTGAAAAGAGGCATCCTTGTCAAGGAGAAGCAAGGATGACTCGTGAGAGGTTAAACACAACCTAATAGAGGAGGTACCATAGATCCTTGGACAAATGTGTCACAGTTTTCCTTCCTATCCGAGAGTCCCTTCCAATTCTTACATTTTTAAATTCTGTGGCTTATGCTGTTTTGACATAATGTGATTGCCAAGAAGACTGCGTTCTATATAACAATAAGGAGTCGGATTCCTGTTCTTTCCTTCCTCCACTCCCCAGGGAAGTGCAGCACCTAGAAAAGGCAGCTGGCATGTAGTGAGTGGGAGTAAGGACAGAAGGAGCGAGCTGGCAGTGGGCATGATACTATTGGTGGGCTAATAATAGGCACCCAGGCGGTGAAGGGAGCAGTGTTCTGCTGGGCTCAGGAAGGCTGGCCTCCTCTGGGGACGGTGGCTTGTGTGTGTTCCTGTCACTCCAGCGCTGAGGACTCACAATTCCCAGATGATGGCAGTGGAGAAAGATCCTAAGGAGGTAGTGTGAGATCAGGGACCTGACCAGGTTCCACCCAATGAAACAGTAGGCCCGCTCGGGAGTCCCCTGCCGTCCTCCTCCCATGATTACCACAGATGCTTTGGGCGCTGCCCAGCCTCGTGTGGCCTCTCGGAGACCCGCTGCTGACAGCTGCCCAGGGGACGCCAGGGTCACCACCCGCCCTACACCGAGACTGAAAACCTGTAAGGTCTCCTCCCCCATGCTGGGCAGAGGCGCTTGGATTGAAACCCTGCGAAAACCAGCACTTCTGTCCTTTGGAAACAGGTCCAGTAAAGTGAGTGTGGTGAGAGGCCAAAACCACAAGACTCAAAGGCCTGTAGTGGTCAGTTCTGTTTTAAAAGGCCGCGTGCCCAATTCAGGAAGCATCTGGGCAAATCCCAGTGCACGCCTGCCTGTCGGAGACCTCGGGTGAAGAGGCGTTATTTGGTTAGGGAGCAGGGGGACGACACACCTTTGATTTGGTGGCTGTTGTGGAACTGATCGCATTTGCTTCAGAGGAACGAGCACTGCGCCGTGTCTCCGTTCTGGGGCCGGACAGCACAGTGGTTAACATCACAAGCTTTGAAGTTGGGCAGACCTGGGCCCGACTCCTGGCTCTGCGACTTAGACGCTAGGTGATCCCAGGCAGGTAAGTTAGCTTGCCCGACACACAGTTTCCTCATCCTTAAAATGGGAATCGTAGTACCCACCTCCCAGGTGGTGAGGCTGTCACGCATGAGTGCTTGTGAAATTCAGATCTGGGCCAGACAGATGGGAAGAGCTCAGTACGCGGTAACTATTCTGGTGAAAATACTCACACCTGTGCTTTATTTCTCTCCTCCCTCCTCTTGACCCCCTGCCCCCGCAGCACCCAGTTTGGCCTTCTCTGAGGTCAGCGCCCAATAACCCACCTGCAGAACATCAGCTGGGAGAATTCTAAAGCCAGAGCAAGATGTTTGAGAAGAAAGGAGCATTCTTTCTGCATTTAGCAGTGACAGAGACTCCTCTGTGTGTCCTAAGTTGCTGGACAGGTCCTTCTGGGACCCCCCTGCTTCCCAAGTTGTTCTCTTGCCTCATTGGTCGAAGGGCTGAAGAAGAAGGGTTCAGAATCCAGCAGGAAGACGGGACAGCTTGGGAGGTACAGGCCCCGACGGAGGGAAGCATGGATGCGGCCCTTCCGGCCTGGGGCGCTGGCCCTGGGGACCCTGGCCGAGTGGCCGTGGCCGCCTCAAGCATTCCATCAGATCCTCTGCTTAGATGGTGTTCTTCGTGGATGGGTCCCTGGGAAAAATCGCAGAAATAAAAACTAACCCAAATGATTCCTTTGGCAAATTACCCCTAAATAAACGTGGCTTGTGGAAATCATCCTCTTTGTATACCTGGCTGAGCTTGGTGAGGAATTTATAGTCAGTAATGCCTCAGACAACCCAAGTGAGGACTGCCATTCTGGACTTACACTGGAGGCGGGTGTTGGCCCTGGGACTGTGTGGGGGCGAGTAGGTTGGAGTGGGGTATGAATACAGCTCGAGGATTTAGCCCAGCCCTCGCTAGCCTGGCAGGGTATCAGAACGGCAGGTAGCTCTCTGCTGGGCCTCACCAGGGGCATCCGAGCAGGAGTGTGGGCATCTCTCTTTTTCAGAAGTGTTGCTCCTGGGCTGCCGAAGTGGACAGCTGCCGCTGTAGCTCTTGGTCTGAAAGGTAAGGTTCCTGTACGTTGGTTACCATTGTAAGATTTATTGAGGTTTGTTTTAAAGATCCTTTGGTTCTAAGGGTGCCTGGTTGGCTCAGTTGGTGAAGTATCTGCCTTCGGTTCAGGTCATGATCCCGGGGCCCTGGGATTGAGCCCCACATCGGGCTCCCTGTTCCTTGAGGAATTTCTCCCTTCTCCTCTGCCTCTCCTCCCTGCTTGTGCTCTCTCTCTCAAATAAATAAAATCTTTAAGAAAAATAAATAAAGATTCTTTGGTTCTGAGCACCCATTTCTAGCCTGGGCTCTGTTCAGACCTCCTCTCCTCCACCACCGAGGCCCTTCCTCATTCTCTGTACCCATATCCCTCTCAACTGTTCATTCAGGGCATGGATTTCTGATCTAATCGCAAGTGGAGATACATTTTTTTTTTTTTTTTTAGAGTTGAGGAGGGGCAGAGGGAAGAAAGAAAGAGAGAATCTCAAGTATACTCCCTCGGAGCCCAATATGGGACTCAATCTCACAATCCGGGGTTCATGACCTGAGCCAAAATCAAGAGTCCGATGCTTAACTAACTGAACCACCCAGGTATGGCCCTGGAACTACATTTTTGAAGGATTCTCCTAACTCTCCAAACTTCAGGACCCTCTTTTAACACATCTGTTATTACCTCTTTCTCTTTTACTGACTGTTCGTGGTTGTGTATTTGGGGTCCCGTAGCCTCTGTTCTTGGTCAGCCATGGCTGAGAGTCATTAAAGGCTTCCTTTTCACCTGTTAGCTCTAAATAAGGAATATGTCAATAATTTGCAATACATGCATCCTGCCCAGGACATGCCAGAGAAGTGACACATGCTGCCATGCTAGACAGAGCAGGGAGAAAGACTCTTTCATAGCCTAAGAATCTATGGAGAGGAAGTGATTTCATTTTTGGGCTATTAAGTAACATGCTCTCCTGGGTTAGGGGATCCTTTCCTACTTCCTCAAATGTTATCTGCAGAGGCGTAGGACTTTGAGGATACAAGTTAGGTCGTTGGATGGGGACTTTAATTCTGGTATTCTGGATCAAAGAGAATAAACTGAGGTGAGAGCTGGACGGTAGGCTGTGTAGTTACCCACATACTCCTGCAGGGGGCGCTTGGCTCAGGGGACTTGTGGGCACGCCCCTCCAGAGGCCGACTGGTGCAGATTTCAACTGGAATCATTCAAAATTTGGCTTCTATTCTGGTGGAGCAGTTGTAACTGAGGAGGAGGAAGAAGAGGAAGCCTACTTCTCTCTCCCAATCCTACCCCCCACAAACCCTTTTTTAATGCACAGTCTTCACGTCAAGGTGGAGAGTGGAAATCACAGCTGTCACATACTAATTTTGCCTCATACCAGAACAGCCCTGTGGGGACCACGAGAAGATTGCTCTTCTACTAGGGGTAGTCATCTGTAAGATCCAGGAGCATAAAGGAACATGGTGTAGGGAATGGGCTTCAAGCTCAAATAGGCCTGTTCAAATCCTGACTCTGCCCTTTCTTTCTTCAATGTTGCAAAGTTTACTTCAGTTATCTGTGGCTGCTTACCCTATATGTAAAATGGAGACTCAGAGAGTTTTCTGTGAGGACTAAATGGGGTCACATAGGTGCCAGCGCCTGGTGTGGGCCCTCCCGCCCCTTCCAGTGTATTCTTCTCTAGTTGGGTTTATCTTCCAGTGTTGCAGTCCCCATCTCTCATCAATTTTTATTTGTATGGGCAGGAAGCCCTGTAACCCTACACACCAAAATCCCTCTTCCCACCCAAAGGAAGAGAGAGATAGGAAGCCGAGCTAGGAAGGGTTTTGCTGAGGCGAGGCGTTCCCTGTGTGTAGGAGATCTGCCGGAGACAGCAAGCTGGATCTCCTTGTGGTAGAGCCTTTCGTTAGCGCTTTTGTTGCTTAAATTTGCACTAATTTAAGTCCCTAGAACACCAGATGCTCCAAAGGTTTCCAGAAGTATGCATCCTTTGCCAAAGGAAATGGGGCCTTGAAAGGTGGAGGGGGTGGGGCCCCTCATGAATAATGTAGAAGTTGGCAGCCTCAGAGCTTGGTTCTTGGAACTGAAAACACTTCAGCCCGTCTCCTGAGGACATGGAGATGTGCCTCCTGGAAAAGGCTGCCACCTTCCACCAGCCCTTTACTCTTTGTTCCTGGTTCCCATCCAACTTTGTGTCCTTTTGGCTAGTCAATATACTTCCATGTCTACACTGGCAGTTTATTTTATAAAACACTAGCCATATGCACGCACATGTGCGTGTGTGTGGGTTTGGAAGGGGTCATGCTTCCACTGAATGAGCTTGGTCACTTAGAGCCAAAGAACCTTAGCTTGCAAATTTTGTTCCAGCACAGACCAGTTATCCTCTTATTAAGAAAAAACAAAGTTTCTAAGGACTCTTGACCTTCTGTCCAGCGCATCTGGCTTGTGAATGTGGTCTGGTCTTCCTCAGGGAGATCAGGCAATCCATAACCACTTCTGTAAAACTCAGCTCTCAAGACATATCTTTTTTATCAAAAAATAAGGGAACTCGGAGTTTTCTCAGAAAGCTAAAACCTTTCTTAAAAAAAAAAAAGACTGTATTTATTTATTTGAGAGAGAGAAAGTGAGCACAAGCCAGGGAGGAGCAGAGGGATAGGGAGAAGCAGACCCCTCCCAACCTTGAGCAGGGAGCCCAATGCAGAGCTTGATCCCGGGACTCCAGGATCATGACCTGAGCCCAAAGCAGACAGCTAACAGACTGAGCCACCCAGGCACCCCTAAAACCTTACTTATTTTATAGACAATGAGAGCAACAGAGATTGGCCTGTCTCAGAACTTTCAAAGCACCTGTCTGGACCCCACATCTTATGTTCATGACCTTCTGAGATTGGGTGCCATGTGGTCTGCCCATCCATTCCTCTCATTTTTTTTTTTTCTATGACAGGACCTCTCTGTTCCATATACCTGTGTCCTTTGTGCTTCTAAGCCTTTGCTCTTGGTGTTTCCCTGACTAGAATTTCCCGTCCCTTCTTGCCTGCCCAAGCCACCATTTTTTCAAAACCCTGCTTCAGTCCTCTTTCTCACATCTTCCTAGATGTCTCTCCATTTCCCAGATTTTATTTCCTAACATTTTCCAATTGTCTCATGGGTGTGGAGCTTTGTTCTCTCAGAGAGAGCACTCAAGCTCTTAGAGACCCTGTTTTAGGTCTTTTCTGTGTGCTTTGTAACATCTGACCCCAGATGTGTCAATCCCTTGTTGGATGGGATTCCTAGAAATGGCACGGGACAGCGTGTACAGAGAGCTCCTGGGCCTGGCTTCCAGTTGGGGTTCGACCCCACCTTGGCTGCATAAGTTCAGGCTGACAGAGTTTCTGTCCTTCCCCAGATATAAAGTAGACATTCATTTATTCTCTTGTGCTCAGGGACAAGGAGAGGCTCTGCTCAAACTCAAAATGAGACCCAACCCCTGTCCTTAGAGAGCTGTAGTTTAGTTGGGGAGGCAAGATATGTAAACAAAAAATGACAGTCCCTTCTCATATCAGGCAATACCGGGTGTACTTTTGTTCTTATACCCCTTGTCGAGGGGAGTTTATACCTTTGACTCCCATCTAGAATGGGAGGAGGGAGAGCTCTCTCATCCGTGGCTGAGTCTCTAGCTTCTAGGTTGGTGCCTGGCACACAGGGGACATTACGTAGATATTTGAGTTTGTTGAATGAAGGAGCTGATAAACAAATGAGTGAATGTACCCAGTGTTGCTGGTGCACAGAGGGAAGGGGTGCATAGGAGCTAAGGAAGAGGTGAGTGGGTAGCAGATTTTTGGAGAAAGATAGGAGGTTTCTGAACAGATGAGAGGAAGGGCATTCCCAGAGGAAGAAATGGCAAAGGAAGGACAGCAAGATGTGAAATGCTGGGCTGGGTGAGAGGAGCTGGGTGAGAGGAGCCACCCCGTGTACCATGGCTGGAAATGGGCTTGCGGCAGAGAAGAGAGGTGAGTAAAATGAGTCCGTGCCTTTGTTATTCCTCAGTGGGTAGTTGGGTGCTCTGCAGATCCTGGGGCCAGCATCTCATCCTCAGCTTGCTCCTGCTTACTAATCCCTTCTCCCCAGCCCCTGGACCTGGCTTCTCATTGCCACTTGCTCAAGAGATGCAAACCTTTTACTCTAAGTTGAACTCAAGACTTGAATGTGCTCAAGAAGCACCTGGAGATCTTATTAAAAATGCAGACTGTGGTCTCATGGGTCTGAAGTGGGGCCTGTGGCTCTGCATTTCTCAGGAGCTCCCATGTGATGCTGCTGATGCTAGTTATGGGACCATGATTTGAGAAGAGAGGCTTTAAGGCAACCCGGGGTTGGGGGGGAGCACCTGTGTGGCTCAGTGGTTAAGGCAAACGGGCTAGGGAGGATCTCTGCAGAACTGGGATTGGGGCATTCAAAGGCAAAAGGAAACTACCTTTCTTTGGATTACTGAGAACACTGCTTCTCCCAGCAGGGTGGGTGACTGAGTATCATCAAATAAAATATTCAGGTAGAAGTGCCAAAAACAGGGCTTTACTTCCCCCATGGCCTATCTTTGATGTAGGTGTCTTCATTCTGCAAAAACACCTCTTTCAGTTTCAGCTTCTCTAGGTTTGCTGGCTCCCAGGGAGCAAATGGGCATTTGGAGGCCCAAGTGAGTCATGGAAGGTTCTGGGGTAGCCCTCCTTCTGCCTCAGCCTTCCAGTGCACCTCACCCCTGAGCTTCTGACCCTTAGTCCCTAGGGGACTGAGTTGCACAAAGGCTATTCTGTTACAGATCATACACCTGGTTTCCCCTAGCCAAATTTGGGATAGAAGCAGAGGGACATTCCTTATCTCAGATATCCCCAGAATAGAAGTTTCTGGACCCTGAGTGAGACCAATGAGCCAAGTAAGCAGCTTCCCTGAGCCCCACAGTCACCTTCAGCAGCGTTAAGGAAAAGGAGGAGGCCGGCTACGTCAAACCAAAACTCTCTGGCTGACAAGTGTCTGCGGCAGCTTGGGTGGCTGAGCTGCGGACCCGACTGGAGGCGCTGGGGCTCTGGCTGGGGTCAGCCTCTCCCTCTGGGCACCTGCCAGCTGGGCCACCCGCTGCTGGAGTAGGGCTGTGGGAACACTTTTCCCTAAGCTGCTCCTCCAGTTCTTTTGCTGATCTTCCTCCCTCTGGGCTGTGCACCCGGGGGTGGGGGTATGGGGGGAAGGAACCTGCTGAACCAGCCACAGCCAGATGGCTCTGTGAAGGCACCTCTCTTTTCTTCTGCCTTCAGCAGCTGCCACCCAAACCTGGCCCACATCACTCCTTCCAGCCCAGAACAGCTTCAGCAGCCTTGGGGGCTAGATTTCACTGCCTTCACGATGATATCTGTTTTCCCTCATTTCCTCTTCAAATTCATTTGTTCGTTCCTTCATTCCTTTTTCTGTTTGGCCAGTCAGGCATTCTCCTCGCAGCTACGCAGCTACGCATTGCCCGTGTTGAGTGTCTGCTCTGAGCCGAACACTGCAGCGCCCCCCACCCCTCCGCACCTCAGGCGCCAGCACCTTCTTCTCATATTCAATGCAAAAGGTCTCTTGCTTTGTCCATTCCAGTCTAATCCTCCCTGTGTCTCTATTTTTTTTTTTTAAGATTTTATTTATTTGACAGAGAGAAACACAGCCAGAGAGGGAACACAAGCAGGGGGAGTGAGAGAGGGAGAAGCAGGCTTCCCGCCAAGCAGGGAGCCTGATGTGGGACTCGATCTGGGGTCTCCAGGATCATGACCTGAGCCGAAGGCAGTTGCTCAACCAACTGAGCCACCCAGGCGCCCCTTCCCTGTGTCTCTAAACAACCTGATGGGAGGTCTGGGGTCTCTGCTCCTTGGTGGTGGGTTGTGTAGAATGCTGGAAGTACCCCTGTCTCACACTGACCTCAGTTGAATCCTGGCTCTGACTCTGCCCTTCACTACTTACCATGTGTCATCTTGGGTGGGTTAAGTTCTGTTAGCCTCAGTTTCCCCATTTGCAGTTAAAAACAAAGAGAGAAGAAATCACCTACCCCAGGGCTAGAGTTCAGTTGAGATATCACCTGTGACATACTTGGCACAGAGTTGTTACTCCAAAGTCTGAGTTGCTCCCTTTTTGGTGCCTCAGTGGCCCATTGCGAGTGTGAGGGATTGCTGCGCAGGAACCTCTAGTCTACTGAAATGTCTCCCCAAAAGAATAGGGACCACCCTCTGTGCTCAGGCTCGCCTTGGGACTCCAACTCAAGTCCTCTTACTTGTGATATTTGCCCATTTTTTTCCTTCCTTTTACAAATGGAAAGTTTTCAAACATACACAACTGAAAAGAGAATTGTGTGAAATGCTGGGCTGGGTGAGAGGAGCCACCCCATATGCCATGGCTGGAGATGGGCTTGCAGCAGAGAAGAGAGGCGAGTAAAATGAGTCCATGCCTTCGCTATTCCTTGGGCGCTGTGCACCTGCCACCAGGTTCAACAATGAACAGCAACATCTAGAGATGGGTACCCCATCACTACCATCACCACCACCA